>OX439485.1:110501324-110804872 GCA_949320155.1 Melangyna quadrimaculata
AACAGAACAGAACAGAACAGAACAGAACAGAACAGAACAGAACAGAACAGAACAGAACAGAACAGAACAGAACAGAACAGAACAGAACAGAACAGAACAGAACAGAACAGAACAGAACAGAACAGAACAGAACAGAACAGAACAGAACAGAACAGAACAGAACAGAACAGAACAGAACAGAACAGAACAGAACAGAACAGAACAGAACAGAACAGAACAGAACAGAACAGAACAGAACAGAACAGAACAGAACAGAACAGAACAGAACAGAACAGAACAGAACAGAACAGAACAGAACAGAACAGAACAGAACAGAACAGAACAGAACAGAACAGAACAGAACAGAACAGAACAGAACAGAACAGAACAGAACAGAACAGAACAGAACAGAACAGAACAGAACAGAACAGAACAGAACAGAACAGAACAGAACAGAACAGAACAGAACAGAACAGAACAGAGCAGAGCAGAGCAGAGCAGAGCAGAGCAGAGCAGAGCAGAGCAGAGCAGAGCAGAGCAGAGCAGAGCAGAGCAGAGCAGAGCAGAGCAGAGCAGAGCAGAGCAGAGCAGAGCAGAGCAGAGCAGAGCAGAGCAGAGCAGAGCAGAGCAGAGCAGAGCAGAGCAGAGCAGAGCAGAGCAGAGCAGAGCAGAGCAGAGCAGAGCAGAGCAGAGCAGAGCAGAGCAGAGCAGAGCAGAGCAGAGCAGAGCAGAACAGAACAGAACAGAACAGAACAGAACAGAACAGAACAGAACAGAACAGAACAGAACAGAACAGAACAGAACAGAACAGAACAGAACAGAACAGAACAGAACAGAACAGAACAGAACAGAACAGAACAGAACAGAACAGAACAGAACAGAACAGAACAGAACAGAACAGAACAGAACAGAACAGAACAGAACAGAACAGAACAGAACAGAACAGAACAGAACAGAACAGAACAGAACAGAACAGAACAGAACAGAACAGAACAGAACAGAACAGAACAGAACAGAACAGAACAGAACAGAACAGAACAGAACAGAACAGAACAGAACAGAACAGAACAGAACAGAACAGAACAGAACAGAACAGAACAGAACAGAACAGAACAGAACAGAACAGAACAGAACAGAACAGAACAGAACAGAACAGAACAGAACAGAACAGAACAGAACAGAACAGAACAGAACAGAACAGAACAGAACAGAACAGAACAGAACAGAACAGAACAGAACAGAACAGAACAGAACAGAACAGAACAGAACAGAACAGAACAGAACAGAACAGAACAGAACAGAACAGAACAGAACAGAACAGAACAGAACAGAACAGAACAGAACAGAACAGAACAGAACAGAACAGAACAGAACAGAACAGAACAGAACAGAACAGAACAGAACAGAACAGAACAGAACAGAACAGAACAGAACAGAACAGAACAGAACAGAACAGAACAGAACAGAACAGAACAGAACAGAACAGAACAGAACAGAACAGAACAGAACAGAACAGAACAGAACAGAACAGAACAGAACAGAACAGAACAGAACAGAACAGAACAGAACAGAACAGAACAGAACAGAACAGAACAGAACAGAACAGAACAGAACAGAACAGAACAGAACAGAACAGAACAGAACAGAACAGAACAGAACAGAACAGAACAGAACAGAACAGAACAGAACAGAACAGAACAGAACAGAACAGAACAGAACAGAACAGAACAGAACAGAACAGAACAGAACAGAACAGAACAGAACAGAACAGAACAGAACAGAACAGAACAGAACAGAACAGAACAGAACAGAACAGAACAGAACAGAACAGAACAGAACAGAACAGAACAGAACAGAACAGAACAGAACAGAACAGAACAGAACAGAACAGAACAGAACAGAACAGAACAGAACAGAACAGAACAGAACAGAACAGAACAGAACAGAACAGAACAGAACAGAACAGAACAGAACAGAACAGAACAGAACAGAACAGAACAGAACAGAACAGAACAGAACAGAACAGAACAGAACAGAACAGAACAGAACAGAACAGAACAGAACAGAACAGAACAGAACAGAACAGAACAGAACAGAACAGAACAGAACAGAACAGAACAGAACAGAACAGAACAGAACAGAACAGAACAGAACAGAACAGAACAGAACAGAACAGAACAGAACAGAACAGAACAGAACAGAACAGAACAGAACAGAACAGAACAGAACAGAACAGAACAGAACAGAACAGAACAGAACAGAACAGAACAGAACAGAACAGAACAGAACAGAACAGAACAGAACAGAACAGAACAGAACAGAACAGAACAGAACAGAACAGAACAGAACAGAACAGAACAGAACAGAACAGAACAGAACAGAACAGAACAGAACAGAACAGAACAGAACAGAACAGAACAGAACAGAACAGAACAGAACAGAACAGAACAGAACAGAACAGAACAGAACAGAACAGAACAGAACAGAACAGAACAGAACAGAACAGAACAGAACAGAACAGAACAGAACAGAACAGAACAGAACAGAACAGAACAGAACAGAACAGAACAGAACAGAACAGAACAGAACAGAACAGAACAGAACAGAACAGAACAGAACAGAACAGAACAGAACAGAACAGAACAGAACAGAACAGAACAGAACAGAACAGAACAGAACAGAACAGAACAGAACAGAACAGAACAGAACAGAACAGAACAGAACAGAACAGAACAGAACAGAACAGAACAGAACAGAACAGAACAGAACAGAACAGAACAGAACAGAACAGAACAGAACAGAACAGAACAGAACAGAACAGAACAGAACAGAACAGAACAGAACAGAACAGAACAGAACAGAACAGAACAGAACAGAACAGAACAGAACAGAACAGAACAGAACAGAACAGAACAGAACAGAACAGAACAGAACAGAACAGAACAGAACAGAACAGAACAGAACAGAACAGAACAGAACAGAACAGAACAGAACAGAACAGAACAGAACAGAACAGAACAGAACAGAACAGAACAGAACAGAACAGAACAGAACAGAACAGAACAGAACAGAACAGAACAGAACAGAACAGAACAGAACAGAACAGAACAGAACAGAACAGAACAGAACAGAACAGAACAGAACAGAACAGAACAGAACAGAACAGAACAGAACAGAACAGAACAGAACAGAACAGAACAGAACAGAACAGAACAGAACAGAACAGAACAGAACAGAACAGAACAGAACAGAACAGAACAGAACAGAACAGAACAGAACAGAACAGAACAGAACAGAACAGAACAGAACAGAACAGAACAGAACAGAACAGAACAGAACAGAACAGAACAGAACAGAACAGAACAGAACAGAACAGAACAGAACAGAACAGAACAGAACAGAACAGAACAGAACAGAACAGAACAGAACAGAACAGAACAGAACAGAACAGAACAGAACAGAACAGAACAGAACAGAACAGAACAGAACAGAACAGAACAGAACAGAACAGAACAGAACAGAACAGAACAGAACAGAACAGAACAGAACAGAACAGAACAGAACAGAACAGAACAGAACAGAACAGAACAGAACAGAACAGAACAGAACAGAACAGAACAGAACAGAACAGAACAGAACAGAACAGAACAGAACAGAACAGAACAGAACAGAACAGAACAGAACAGAACAGAACAGAACAGAACAGAACAGAACAGAACAGAACAGAACAGAACAGAACAGAACAGAACAGAACAGAACAGAACAGAACAGAACAGAACAGAACAGAACAGAACAGAACAGAACAGAACAGAACAGAACAGAACAGAACAGAACAGAACAGAACAGAACAGAACAGAACAGAACAGAACAGAACAGAACAGAACAGAACAGAACAGAACAGAACAGAACAGAACAGAACAGAACAGAACAGAACAGAACAGAACAGAACAGAACAGAACAGAACAGAACAGAACAGAACAGAACAGAACAGAACAGAACAGAACAGAACAGAACAGAACAGAACAGAACAGAACAGAACAGAACAGAACAGAACAGAACAGAACAGAACAGAACAGAACAGAACAGAACAGAACAGAACAGAACAGAACAGAACAGAACAGAACAGAACAGAACAGAACAGAACAGAACAGAACAGAACAGAACAGAACAGAACAGAACAGAACAGAACAGAACAGAACAGAACAGAACAGAACAGAACAGAACAGAACAGAACAGAACAGAACAGAACAGAACAGAACAGAACAGAACAGAACAGAACAGAACAGAACAGAACAGAACAGAACAGAACAGAACAGAACAGAACAGAACAGAACAGAACAGAACAGAACAGAACAGAACAGAACAGAACAGAACAGAACAGAACAGAACAGAACAGAACAGAACAGAACAGAACAGAACAGAACAGAACAGAACAGAACAGAACAGAACAGAACAGAACAGAACAGAACAGAACAGAACAGAACAGAACAGAACAGAACAGAACAGAACAGAACAGAACAGAACAGAACAGAACAGAACAGAACAGAACAGAACAGAACAGAACAGAACAGAACAGAACAGAACAGAACAGAACAGAACAGAACAGAACAGAACAGAACAGAACAGAACAGAACAGAACAGAACAGAACAGAACAGAACAGAACAGAACAGAACAGAACAGAACAGAACAGAACAGAACAGAACAGAACAGAACAGAACAGAACAGAACAGAACAGAACAGAACAGAACAGAACAGAACAGAACAGAACAGAACAGAACAGAACAGAACAGAACAGAACAGAACAGAACAGAACAGAACAGAACAGAACAGAACAGAACAGAACAGAACAGAACAGAACAGAACAGAACAGAACAGAACAGAACAGAACAGAACAGAACAGAACAGAACAGAACAGAACAGAACAGAACAGAACAGAACAGAACAGAACAGAACAGAACAGAACAGAACAGAACAGAACAGAACAGAACAGAACAGAACAGAACAGAACAGAACAGAACAGAACAGAACAGAACAGAACAGAACAGAACAGAACAGAACAGAACAGAACAGAACAGAACAGAACAGAACAGAACAGAACAGAACAGAACAGAACAGAACAGAACAGAACAGAACAGAACAGAACAGAACAGAACAGAACAGAACAGAACAGAACAGAACAGAACAGAACAGAACAGAACAGAACAGAACAGAACAGAACAGAACAGAACAGAACAGAACAGAACAGAACAGAACAGAACAGAACAGAACAGAACAGAACAGAACAGAACAGAACAGAACAGAACAGAACAGAACAGAACAGAACAGAACAGAACAGAACAGAACAGAACAGAACAGAACAGAACAGAACAGAACAGAACAGAACAGAACAGAACAGAACAGAACAGAACAGAACAGAACAGAACAGAACAGAACAGAACAGAACAGAACAGAACAGAACAGAACAGAACAGAACAGAACAGAACAGAACAGAACAGAACAGAACAGAACAGAACAGAACAGAACAGAACAGAACAGAACAGAACAGAACAGAACAGAACAGAACAGAACAGAACAGAACAGAACAGAACAGAACAGAACAGAACAGAACAGAACAGAACAGAACAGAACAGAACAGAACAGAACAGAACAGAACAGAACAGAACAGAACAGAACAGAACAGAACAGAACAGAACAGAACAGAACAGAACAGAACAGAACAGAACAGAACAGAACAGAACAGAACAGAACAGAACAGAACAGAACAGAACAGAACAGAACAGAACAGAACAGAACAGAACAGAACAGAACAGAACAGAACAGAACAGAACAGAACAGAACAGAACAGAACAGAACAGAACAGAACAGAACAGAACAGAACAGAACAGAACAGAACAGAACAGAACAGAACAGAACAGAACAGAACAGAACAGAACAGAACAGAACAGAACAGAACAGAACAGAACAGAACAGAACAGAACAGAACAGAACAGAACAGAACAGAACAGAACAGAACAGAACAGAACAGAACAGAACAGAACAGAACAGAACAGAACAGAACAGAACAGAACAGAACAGAACAGAACAGAACAGAACAGAACAGAACAGAACAGAACAGAACAGAACAGAACAGAACAGAACAGAACAGAACAGAACAGAACAGAACAGAACAGAACAGAACAGAACAGAACAGAACAGAACAGAACAGAACAGAACAGAACAGAACAGAACAGAACAGAACAGAACAGAACAGAACAGAACAGAACAGAACAGAACAGAACAGAACAGAACAGAACAGAACAGAACAGAACAGAACAGAACAGAACAGAACAGAACAGAACAGAACAGAACAGAACAGAACAGAACAGAACAGAACAGAACAGAACAGAACAGAACAGAACAGAACAGAACAGAACAGAACAGAACAGAACAGAACAGAACAGAACAGAACAGAACAGAACAGAACAGAACAGAACAGAACAGAACAGAACAGAACAGAACAGAACAGAACAGAACAGAACAGAACAGAACAGAACAGAACAGAACAGAACAGAACAGAACAGAACAGAACAGAACAGAACAGAACAGAACAGAACAGAACAGAACAGAACAGAACAGAACAGAACAGAACAGAACAGAACAGAACAGAACAGAACAGAACAGAACAGAACAGAACAGAACAGAACAGAACAGAACAGAACAGAACAGAACAGAACAGAACAGAACAGAACAGAACAGAACAGAACAGAACAGAACAGAACAGAACAGAACAGAACAGAACAGAACAGAACAGAACAGAACAGAACAGAACAGAACAGAACAGAACAGAACAGAACAGAACAGAACAGAACAGAACAGAACAGAACAGAACAGAACAGAACAGAACAGAACAGAACAGAACAGAACAGAACAGAACAGAACAGAACAGAACAGAACAGAACAGAACAGAACAGAACAGAACAGAACAGAACAGAACAGAACAGAACAGAACAGAACAGAACAGAACAGAACAGAACAGAACAGAACAGAACAGAACAGAACAGAACAGAACAGAACAGAACAGAACAGAACAGAACAGAACAGAACAGAACAGAACAGAACAGAACAGAACAGAACAGAACAGAACAGAACAGAACAGAACAGAACAGAACAGAACAGAACAGAACAGAACAGAACAGAACAGAACAGAACAGAACAGAACAGAACAGAACAGAACAGAACAGAACAGAACAGAACAGAACAGAACAGAACAGAACAGAACAGAACAGAACAGAACAGAACAGAACAGAACAGAACAGAACAGAACAGAACAGAACAGAAAAGAACAGAACAGAACAGAAAAGAACAGAAAAGAACAGAAAAGAACAGAACAGAACAGAACAGAACAGAACAGAACAGAACAGAACAGAACAGAACAGAACAGAACAGAACAGAACAGAACAGAACAGAACAGAACAGAACAGAACAGAACAGAACAGAACAGAACAGAACAGAACAGAACAGAACAGAACAGAACAGAACAGAACAGAACAGAACAGAACAGAACAGAACAGAACAGAACAGAACAGAACAGAACAGAACAGAACAGAACAGAACAGAACAGAACAGAACAGAACAGAACAGAACAGAACAGAACAGAACAGAACAGAACAGAACAGAACAGAACAGAACAGAACAGAACAGAACAGAACAGAACAGAACAGAACAGAACAGAACAGAACAGAACAGAACAGAACAGAACAGAACAGAACAGAACAGAACAGAACAGAACAGAACAGAACAGAACAGAACAGAACAGAACAGAACAGAACAGAACAGAACAGAACAGAACAGAACAGAACAGAACAGAACAGAACAGAACAGAACAGAACAGAACAGAACAGAACAGAACAGAACAGAACAGAACAGAACAGAACAGAACAGAACAGAACAGAACAGAACAGAACAGAACAGAACAGAACAGAACAGAACAGAACAGAACAGAACAGAACAGAACAGAACAGAACAGAACAGAACAGAACAGAACAGAACAGAACAGAACAGAACAGAACAGAACAGAACAGAACAGAACAGAACAGAACAGAACAGAACAGAACAGAACAGAACAGAACAGAACAGAACAGAACAGAACAGAACAGAACAGAACAGAACAGAACAGAACAGAACAGAACAGAACAGAACAGAACAGAACAGAACAGAACAGAACAGAACAGAACAGAACAGAACAGAACAGAACAGAACAGAACAGAACAGAACAGAACAGAACAGAACAGAACAGAACAGAACAGAACAGAACAGAACAGAACAGAACAGAACAGAACAGAACAGAACAGAACAGAACAGAACAGAACAGAACAGAACAGAACAGAACAGAACAGAACAGAACAGAACAGAACAGAACAGAACAGAACAGAACAGAACAGAACAGAACAGAACAGAACAGAACAGAACAGAACAGAACAGAACAGAACAGAACAGAACAGAACAGAACAGAACAGAACAGAACAGAACAGAACAGAACAGAACAGAACAGAACAGAACAGAACAGAACAGAACAGAACAGAACAGAACAGAACAGAACAGAACAGAACAGAACAGAACAGAACAGAACAGAACAGAACAGAACAGAACAGAACAGAACAGAACAGAACAGAACAGAACAGAACAGAACAGAACAGAACAGAACAGAACAGAACAGAACAGAACAGAACAGAACAGAACAGAACAGAACAGAACAGAACAGAACAGAACAGAACAGAACAACAGAACAGAACAGAACAGAACAGAACAGAACAGAACAGAACAGAACAGAACAGAACAGAACAGAACAGAACAGAACAGAACAGAACAGAACAGAACAGAACAGAACAGAACAGAACAGAACAGAACAGAACAGAACAGAACAGAACAGAACAGAACAGAACAGAACAGAACAGAACAGAACAGAACAGAACAGAACAGAACAGAACAGAACAGAACAGAACAGAACAGAACAGAACAGAACAGAACAGAACAGAACAGAACAGAACAGAACAGAACAGAACAGAACAGAACAGAACAGAACAGAACAGAACAGAACAGAACAGAACAGAACAGAACAGAACAGAACAGAACAGAACAGAACAGAACAGAACAGAACAGAACAGAACAGAACAGAACAGAACAGAACAGAACAGAACAGAACAGAACAGAACAGAACAGAACAGAACAGAACAGAACAGAACAGAACAGAACAGAACAGAACAGAACAGAACAGAACAGAACAGAACAGAACAGAACAGAACAGAACAGAACAGAACAGAACAGAACAGAACAGAACAGAACAGAACAGAACAGAACAGAACAGAACAGAACAGAACAGAACAGAACAGAACAGAACAGAACAGAACAGAACAGAACAGAACAGAACAGAACAGAACAGAACAGAACAGAACAGAACAGAACAGAACAGAACAGAACAGAACAGAACAGAACAGAACAGAACAGAACAGAACAGAACAGAACAGAACAGAACAGAACAGAACAGAACAGAACAGAACAGAACAGAACAGAACAGAACAGAACAGAACAGAACAGAACAGAACAGAACAGAACAGAACAGAACAGAACAGAACAGAACAGAACAGAACAGAACAGAACAGAACAGAACAGAACAGAACAGAACAGAACAGAACAGAACAGAACAGAACAGAACAGAACAGAACAGAACAGAACAGAACAGAACAGAACAGAACAGAACAGAACAGAACAGAACAGAACAGAACAGAACAGAACAGAACAGAACAGAACAGAACAGAACAGAACAGAACAGAACAGAACAGAACAGAACAGAACAGAACAGAACAGAACAGAACAGAACAGAACAGAACAGAACAGAACAGAACAGAACAGAACAGAACAGAACAGAACAGAACAGAACAGAACAGAACAGAACAGAACAGAACAGAAGAACAGAACAGAACAGAACAGAACAGAACAGAACAGAACAGAACAGAACAGAACAGAACAGAACAGAACAGAACAGAACAGAACAGAACAGAACAGAACAGAACAGAACAGAACAGAACAGAACAGAACAGAACAGAACAGAACAGAACAGAACAGAACAGAACAGAACAGAACAGAACAGAACAGAACAGAACAGAACAGAACAGAACAGAACAGAACAGAACAGAACAGAACAGAACAGAACAGAACAGAACAGAACAGAACAGAACAGAACAGAACAGAACAGAACAGAACAGAACAGAACAGAACAGAACAGAACAGAACAGAACAGAACAGAACAGAACAGAACAGAACAGAACAGAACAGAACAGAACAGAACAGAACAGAACAGAACAGAACAGAACAGAACAGAACAGAACAGAACAGAACAGAACAGAACAGAACAGAACAGAACAGAACAGAACAGAACAGAACAGAACAGAACAGAACAGAACA
Organism: Melangyna quadrimaculata; assembly: GCA_949320155.1. Classification (NCBI taxonomy): domain Eukaryota; kingdom Metazoa; phylum Arthropoda; class Insecta; order Diptera; family Syrphidae; genus Melangyna; species Melangyna quadrimaculata. Next base: position 110,511,745 of record OX439485.1, read on the forward strand.
GAACAGAACAGAACAGAACAGAACAGAACAGAACAGAACAGAACAGAACAGAACAGAACAGAACAGAACAGAACAGAACAGAACAGAACAGAACAGAACAGAACAGAACAGAACAGAACAGAACAGAACAGAACAGAACAGAACAGAACAGAACAGAACAGAACAGAACAGAACAGAACAGAACAGAACAGAACAGAACAGAACAGAACAGAACAGAACAGAACAGAACAGAACAGAACAGAACAGAACAGAACAGAACAGAACAGAACAGAACAGAACAGAACAGAACAGAACAGAACAGAACAGAACAGAACAGAACAGAACAGAACAGAACAGAACAGAACAGAACAGAACAGAACAGAACAGAACAGAACAGAACAGAACAGAACAGAACAGAACAGAACAGAACAGAACAGAACAGAACAGAACAGAACAGAACAGAACAGAACAGAACAGAACAGAACAGAACAGAACAGAACAGAACAGAACAGAACAGAACAGAACAGAACAGAACAGAACAGAACAGAACAGAACAGAACAGAACAGAACAGAACAGAACAGAACAGAACAGAACAGAACAGAACAGAACAGAACAGAACAGAACAGAACAGAACAGAACAGAAACAGAACAGAACAGAACAGAACAGAACAGAACAGAACAGAACAGAACAGAACAGAACAGAACAGAACAGAACAGAACAGAACAGAACAGAACAGAACAGAACAGAACAGAACAGAACAGAACAGAACAGAACAGAACAGAACAGAACAGAACAGAACAGAACAGAACAGAACAGAACAGAACAGAACAGAACAGAACAGAACAGAACAGAACAGAACAGAACAGAACAGAACAGAACAGAACAGAACAGAACAGAACAGAACAGAACAGAACAGAACAGAACAGAACAGAACAGAACAGAACAGAACAGAACAGAACAGAACAGAACAGAACAGAACAGAACAGAACAGAACAGAACAGAACAGAACAGAACAGAACAGAACAGAACAGAACAGAACAGAACAGAACAGAACAGAACAGAACAGAACAGAACAGAACAGAACAGAACAGAACAGAACAGAACAGAACAGAACAGAACAGAACAGAACAGAACAGAACAGAACAGAACAGAACAGAACAGAACAGAACAGAACAGAACAGAACAGAACAGAACAGAACAGAACAGAACAGAACAGAACAGAACAGAACAGAACAGAACAGAACAGAACAGAACAGAACAGAACAGAACAGAACAGAACAGAACAGAACAGAACAGAACAGAACAGAACAGAACAGAACAGAACAGAACAGAACAGAACAGAACAGAACAGAACAGAACAGAACAGAACAGAACAGAACAGAACAGAACAGAACAGAACAGAACAGAACAGAACAGAACAGAACAGAACAGAACAGAACAGAACAGAACAGAACAGAACAGAACAGAACAGAACAGAACAGAACAGAACAGAACAGAACAGAACAGAACAGAACAGAACAGAACAGAACAGAACAGAACAGAACAGAACAGAACAGAACAGAACAGAACAGAACAGAACAGAACAGAACAGAACAGAACAGAACAGAACAGAACAGAACAGAACAGAACAGAACAGAACAGAACAGAACAGAACAGAACAGAACAGAACAGAACAGAACAGAACAGAACAGAACAGAACAGAACAGAACAGAACAGAACAGAACAGAACAGAACAGAACAGAACAGAACAGAACAGAACAGAACAGAACAGAACAGAACAGAACAGAACAGAACAGAACAGAACAGAACAGAACAGAACAGAACAGAACAGAACAGAACAGAACAGAACAGAACAGAACAGAACAGAACAGAACAGAACAGAACAGAACAGAACAGAACAGAACAGAACAGAACAGAACAGAACAGAACAGAACAGAACAGAACAGAACAGAACAGAACAGAACAGAACAGAACAGAACAGAACAGAACAGAACAGAACAGAACAGAACAGAACAGAACAGAACAGAACAGAACAGAACAGAACAGAACAGAACAGAACAGAACAGAACAGAACAGAACAGAACAGAACAGAACAGAACAGAACAGAACAGAACAGAACAGAACAGAACAGAACAGAACAGAACAGAACAGAACAGAACAGAACAGAACAGAACAGAACAGAACAGAACAGAACAGAACAGAACAGAAAACAGAACAGAACAGAACAGAACAGAACAGAACAGAACAGAACAGAACAGAACAGAACAGAACAGAACAGAACAGAACAGAACAGAACAGAACAGAACAGAACAGAACAGAACAGAACAGAACAGAACAGAACAGAACAGAACAGAACAGAACAGAACAGAACAGAACAGAACAGAACAGAACAGAACAGAACAGAACAGAACAGAACAGAACAGAACAGAACAGAACAGAACAGAACAGAACAGAACAGAACAGAACAGAACAGAACAGAACAGAACAGAACAGAACAGAACAGAACAGAACAGAACAGAACAGAACAGAACAGAACAGAACAGAACAGAACAGAACAGAACAGAACAGAACAGAACAGAACAGAACAGAACAGAACAGAACAGAACAGAACAGAACAGAACAGAACAGAACAGAACAGAACAGAACAGAACAGAACAGAACAGAACAGAACAGAACAGAACAGAACAGAACAGAACAGAACAGAACAGAACAGAACAGAACAGAACAGAACAGAACAGACAGACAGAACAGACCAGAACAGACCAGAACAGACCAGACCAGACGACAGAACAGAAGACAGAACAGACCAGACCAGACCAGACAGACCAGACCAGACCAGACCAGACCAGACCAGACCAGACCAGACCAGACCAGACAGACCAGACCAGACCAGACCAGACCAGACCAGACCAGACCAGACCAGACCAGACCAGACCAGACCAGACCAGACCAGACCAGACCAGACCAGACCAGACCAGACCAGACCAGACCAGACCAGACCAGACCAGACCAGACCAGACCAGACCAGACCAGACCAGACCAGACCAGACCAGACCAGACCAGACCAGACCAGACCAGACCAGACCAGACCAGACCAGACCAGACCAGACCAGACCAGACCAGACCAGACCAGACCAGACCAGACCAGACCAGACAGACCAGACCAGACCAGACCAGACCAGACCAGACCAGACCAGACCAGACCAGACCAGACCAGACCAGACAGACCAGACCAGACCAGACCAGACCAGACCAGACCAGACCAGACCAGACCAGACCAGACCAGACAGACCAGACCAGACCAGACCAGACCAGACCAGACCAGACCAGACCAGACCAGACCAGACCAGACCAGACCAGACCAGACCAGACCAGACCAGACCAGACCAGACCAGACCAGACCAGACCAGACCAGACCAGACCAGACCAGACCAGACCAGACCAGACCAGACAGACCAGACCAGACCAGACCAGACCAGACCAGACCAGACCAGACCAGACCAGACCAGACCAGACCAGACCAGACCAGACCAGACCAGACCAGACCAGACCAGACCAGACCAGACCAGACCAGACCAGACCAGACCAGACCAGACCAGACCAGACCAGACCAGACCAGACCAGACCAGACCAGACCAGACCAGACCAGACCAGACCAGACCAGACCAGACCAGACAGACCAGACCAGACCAGACCAGACCAGACCAGACCAGACCAGACCAGACCAGACCAGACCAGACCAGACCAGACCAGACCAGACCAGACCAGACCAGACCAGACAGACCAGACCAGACCAGACCAGACCAGACCAGACCAGACCAGACCAGACCAGACCAGACCAGACCAGACCAGACCAGACCAGACCAGACCAGACCAGACCAGACCAGACCAGACCAGACCAGACCAGACCAGACCAGACCAGACCAGACCAGACCAGACCAGACCAGACCAGACCAGACCAGACCAGACCAGACCAGACCAGACCAGACCAGACCAGACCAGACCAGACCAGACCAGACCAGACCAGACCAGACCAGACCAGACCAGACCAGACCAGACCAGACCAGACCAGACCAGACCAGACCAGACCAGACCAGACCAGACCAGACCAGACCAGACCAGACCAGACCAGACCAGACCAGACAGACCAGACCAGACCAGACCAGACCAGACCAGACACCAGACCAGACCAGACCAGACCAGACCAGACCAGACCAGACCAGACCAGACCAGACCAGACCAGACCAGACCAGACCAGACCAGACCAGACCAGACCAGACCAGACCAGACCAGACAGACCAGACCAGACCAGACCAGACCAGACCAGACCAGACCAGACCAGACCAGACCAGACCAGACCAGACCAGACCAGACAGACCAGACCAGACCAGACCAGACCAGACCAGACCAGACCAGACCAGACCAGACCAGACCAGACCAGACCAGACCAGACCAGACCAGACCAGACCAGACCAGACCAGACCAGACCAGACCAGACCAGACCAGACCAGACCAGACCAGACCAGACCAGACCAGACCAGACCAGACCAGACCAGACCAGACCAGACCAGACCAGACCAGACCAGACCAGACCAGACCAGACCAGACCAGACCAGACCAGACCAGACCAGACCAGACCAGACCAGACCAGACAGACCAGACCAGACCAGACCAGACCAGACCAGACCAGACCAGACAGACCAGACCAGACCAGACCAGACCAGACCAGACCAGACCAGACCAGACCAGACCAGACCAGACCAGACCAGACCAGACCAGACCAGACCAGACCAGACCAGACCAGACAGACCAGACCAGACCAGACCAGACCAGACCAGACCAGACCAGACCAGACCAGACCAGACCAGACCAGACCAGACCAGACCAGACCAGACCAGACCAGACCAGACCAGACCAGACCAGACCAGACCAGACCAGACCAGACCAGACCAGACCAGACCAGACCAGACCAGACCAGACCAGACCAGACCAGACCAGACCAGACCAGACCAGACCAGACCAGACCAGACCAGACCAGACCAGACCAGACCAGACCAGACCAGACCAGACCAGACCAGACCAGACCAGACCAGACCAGACCAGACCAGACCAGACCAGACCAGACCAGACCAGACCAGACCAGACCAGACCAGACCAGACAGACCAGACCAGACCAGACCAGACCAGACCAGACCAGACCAGACCAGACCAGACCAGACCAGACCAGACCAGACCAGACCAGACCAGACCAGACCAGACCAGACCAGACCAGACCAGACCAGACCAGACCAGACCAGACCAGACCAGACCAGACCAGACCAGACCAGACCAGACAGACCAGACCAGACCAGACCAGACCAGACCAGACCAGACCAGACCAGACCAGACCAGACCAGACCAGACCAGACCAGACCAGACCAGACCAGACCAGACCAGACCAGACCAGACCAGACCAGACCAGACCAGACCAGACCAGACCAGACCAGACCAGACCAGACCAGACCAGACCAGACCAGACCAGACCAGACCAGACCAGACCAGACCAGACCAGACCAGACCAGACCAGACCAGACCAGACCAGACCAGACCAGACCAGACCAGACCAGACCAGACCAGACCAGACCAGACCAGACCAGACCAGACCAGACCAGACCAGACCAGACCAGACCAGACCAGACCAGACCAGACCAGACCAGACCAGACCAGACCAGACCAGACCAGACCAGACCAGACCAGACCAGACCAGACCAGACCAGACCAGACCAGACCAGACCAGACCAGACCAGACCAGACCAGACCAGACCAGACCAGACCAGACCAGACCAGACCAGACCAGACCAGACCAGACCAGACCAGACCAGACCAGACCAGACCAGACCAGACCAGACCAGACCAGACCAGACCAGACCAGACCAGACCAGACCAGACCAGACCAGACCAGACCAGACCAGACCAGACCAGACCAGACCAGACCAGACCAGACCAGACCAGACCAGACCAGACCAGACCAGACCAGACCAGACCAGACCAGACCAGACCAGACCAGACCAGACCAGACCAGACCAGACCAGACCAGACCAGACCAGACCAGACCAGACCAGACCAGACCAGACCAGACCAGACCAGACCAGACCAGACCAGACCAGACCAGACCAGACCAGACCAGACCAGACCAGACCAGACCAGACCAGACCAGACCAGACCAGACCAGACCAGACCAGACCAGACCAGACCAGACCAGACCAGACCAGACCAGACCAGACCAGACCAGACCAGACCAGACCAGACCAGACCAGACCAGACCAGACCAGACCAGACCAGACCAGACCAGACCAGACCAGACCAGACCAGACCAGACCAGACCAGACCAGACCAGACCAGACCAGACCAGACCAGACCAGACCAGACCAGACCAGACCAGACCAGACCAGACCAGACCAGACCAGACCAGACCAGACCAGACCAGACCAGACCAGACCAGACCAGACCAGACCAGACCAGACCAGACCAGACCAGACCAGACCAGACCAGACCAGACCAGACCAGACCAGACCAGACCAGACCAGACCAGACCAGACCAGACCAGACCAGACCAGACCAGACCAGACCAGACCAGACCAGACCAGACCAGACCAGACCAGACCAGACCAGACCAGACCAGACCAGACCAGACCAGACCAGACCAGACCAGACCAGACCAGACCAGACCAGACCAGACCAGACCAGACCAGACCAGACCAGACCAGACCAGACCAGACCAGACCAGACCAGACCAGACCAGACCAGACCAGACCAGACCAGACCAGACCAGACCAGACCAGACCAGACCAGACCAGACCAGACCAGACCAGACCAGACCAGACCAGACCAGACCAGACCAGACCAGACCAGACCAGACCAGACCAGACCAGACCAGACCAGACCAGACCAGACCAGACCAGACCAGACCAGACCAGACCAGACCAGACCAGACCAGACCAGACCAGACCAGACCAGACCAGACCAGACCAGACCAGACCAGACCAGACCAGACCAGACCAGACCAGACCAGACCAGACCAGACCAGACCAGACCAGACCAGACCAGACCAGACCAGACCAGACCAGACCAGACCAGACCAGACCAGACCAGACCAGACCAGACCAGACCAGACCAGACCAGACCAGACCAGACCAGACCAGACCAGACCAGACCAGACCAGACCAGACCAGACCAGACCAGACCAGACCAGACCAGACCAGACCAGACCAGACCAGACCAGACCAGACCAGACCAGACCAGACCAGACCAGACCAGACCAGACCAGACCAGACCAGACCAGACCAGACCAGACCAGACCAGACCAGACCAGACCAGACCAGACCAGACCAGACCAGACCAGACCAGACCAGACCAGACCAGACCAGACCAGACCAGACCAGACCAGACCAGACCAGACCAGACCAGACCAGACCAGACCAGACCAGACCAGACCAGACCAGACCAGACCAGACCAGACCAGACCAGACCAGACCAGACCAGACCAGACCAGACCAGACCAGACCAGACCAGACCAGACCAGACCAGACCAGACCAGACCAGACCAGACCAGACCAGACCAGACCAGACCAGACCAGACCAGACCAGACCAGACCAGACCAGACCAGACCAGACCAGACCAGACCAGACCAGACCAGACCAGACCAGACCAGACCAGACCAGACCAGACCAGACCAGACCAGACCAGACCAGACCAGACCAGACCAGACCAGACCAGACCAGACCAGACCAGACCAGACCAGACCAGACCAGACCAGACCAGACCAGACCAGACCAGACCAGACCAGACCAGACCAGACCAGACCAGACCAGACCAGACCAGACCAGACCAGACCAGACCAGACCAGACCAGACCAGACCAGACCAGACCAGACCAGACCAGACCAGACCAGACCAGACCAGACCAGACCAGACCAGACCAGACCAGACCAGACCAGACCAGACCAGACCAGACCAGACCAGACCAGACCAGACCAGACCAGACCAGACCAGACCAGACCAGACCAGACCAGACCAGACCAGACCAGACCAGACCAGACCAGACCAGACCAGACCAGACCAGACCAGACCAGACCAGACCAGACCAGACCAGACCAGACCAGACCAGACCAGACCAGACCAGACCAGACCAGACCAGACCAGACCAGACCAGACCAGACCAGACCAGACCAGACCAGACCAGACCAGACCAGACCAGACCAGACCAGACCAGACCAGACCAGACCAGACCAGACCAGACCAGACCAGACCAGACCAGACCAGACCAGACCAGACCAGACCAGACCAGACCAGACCAGACCAGACCAGACCAGACCAGACCAGACCAGACCAGACCAGACCAGACCAGACCAGACCAGACCAGACCAGACCAGACCAGACCAGACCAGACCAGACCAGACCAGACCAGACCAGACCAGACCAGACCAGACCAGACCAGACCAGACCAGACCAGACCAGACCAGACCAGACCAGACCAGACCAGACCAGACCAGACCAGACCAGACCAGACCAGACCAGACCAGACCAGACCAGACCAGACCAGACCAGACCAGACCAGACCAGACCAGACCAGACCAGACCAGACCAGACCAGACCAGACCAGACCAGACCAGACCAGACCAGACCAGACCAGACCAGACCAGACCAGACCAGACCAGACCAGACCAGACCAGACCAGACCAGACCAGACCAGACCAGACCAGACCAGACCAGACCAGACCAGACCAGACCAGACCAGACCAGACCAGACCAGACCAGACCAGACCAGACCAGACCAGACCAGACCAGACCAGACCAGACCAGACCAGACCAGACCAGACCAGACCAGACCAGACCAGACCAGACCAGACCAGACCAGACCAGACCAGACCAGACCAGACCAGACCAGACCAGACCAGACCAGACCAGACCAGACCAGACCAGACCAGACCAGACCAGACCAGACCAGACCAGACCAGACCAGACCAGACCAGACCAGACCAGACCAGACCAGACCAGACCAGACCAGACCAGACCAGACCAGACCAGACCAGACCAGACCAGACCAGACCAGACCAGACCAGACCAGACCAGACCAGACCAGACCAGACCAGACCAGACCAGACCAGACCAGACCAGACCAGACCAGACCAGACCAGACCAGACCAGACCAGACCAGACCAGACCAGACCAGACCAGACCAGACCAGACCAGACCAGACCAGACCAGACCAGACCAGACCAGACCAGACCAGACCAGACCAGACCAGACCAGACCAGACCAGACCAGACCAGACCAGACCAGACCAGACCAGACCAGACCAGACCAGACCAGACCAGACCAGACCAGACCAGACCAGACCAGACCAGACCAGACCAGACCAGACCAGACCAGACCAGACCAGACCAGACCAGACCAGACCAGACCAGACCAGACCAGACCAGACCAGACCAGACCAGACCAGACCAGACCAGACCAGACCAGACCAGACCAGACCAGACCAGACCAGACCAGACCAGACCAGACCAGACCAGACCAGACCAGACCAGACCAGACCAGACCAGACCAGACCAGACCAGACCAGACCAGACCAGACCAGACCAGACCAGACCAGACCAGACCAGACCAGACCAGACCAGACCAGACCAGACCAGACCAGACCAGACCAGACCAGACCAGACCAGACCAGACCAGACCAGACCAGACCAGACCAGACCAGACCAGACCAGACCAGACCAGACCAGACCAGACCAGACCAGACCAGACCAGACCAGACCAGACCAGACCAGACCAGACCAGACCAGACCAGACCAGACCAGACCAGACCAGACCAGACCAGACCAGACCAGACCAGACCAGACCAGACCAGACCAGACCAGACCAGACCAGACCAGACCAGACCAGACCAGACCAGACCAGACCAGACCAGACCAGACCAGACCAGACCAGACCAGACCAGACCAGACCAGACCAGACCAGACCAGACCAGACCAGACCAGACCAGACCAGACCAGACCAGACCAGACCAGACCAGACCAGACCAGACCAGACCAGACCAGACCAGACCAGACCAGACCAGACCAGACCAGACCAGACCAGACCAGACCAGACCAGACCAGACCAGACCAGACCAGACCAGACCAGACCAGACCAGACCAGACCAGACCAGACCAGACCAGACCAGACCAGACCAGACCAGACCAGACCAGACCAGACCAGACCAGACCAGACCAGACCAGACCAGACCAGACCAGACCAGACCAGACCAGACCAGACCAGACCAGACCAGACCAGACCAGACCAGACCAGACCAGACCAGACCAGACCAGACCAGACCAGACCAGACCAGACCAGACCAGACCAGACCAGACCAGACCAGACCAGACCAGACCAGACCAGACCAGACCAGACCAGACCAGACCAGACCAGACCAGACCAGACCAGACCAGACCAGACCAGACCAGACCAGACCAGACCAGACCAGACCAGACCAGACCAGACCAGACCAGACCAGACCAGACCAGACCAGACCAGACCAGACCAGACCAGACCAGACCAGACCAGACCAGACCAGACCAGACCAGACCAGACCAGACCAGACCAGACCAGACCAGACCAGAACAGAACAGAACAGAACAGAACAGAACAGAACAGAACAGAACAGAACAGAACAGAACAGAACAGAACAGAACAGAACAGAACAGAACAGAACAGAACAGAACAGAACAGAACAGAACAGAACAGAACAGAACAGAACAGAACAGAACAGAACAGAACAGAACAGAACAGAACAGAACAGAACAGAACAGAACAGAACAGAACAGAACAGAACAGAACAGAACAGAACAGAACAGAACAGAACAGAACAGAACAGAACAGAACAGAACAGAACAGAACAGAACAGAACAGAACAGAACAGAACAGAACAGAACAGAACAGAACAGAACAGAACAGAACAGAACAGAACAGAACAGAACAGAACAGAACAGAACAGAACAGAACAGAACAGAACAGAACAGAACAGAACAGAACAGAACAGAACAGAACAGAACAGAACAGAACAGAACAGAACAGAACAGAACAGAACAGAACAGAACAGAACAGAACAGAACAGAACAGAACAGAACAGAACAGAACAGAACAGAACAGAACAGAACAGAACAGAACAGAACAGAACAGAACAGAACAGAACAGAACAGAACAGAACAGAACAGAACAGAACAGAACAGAACAGAACAGAACAGAACAGAACAGAACAGAACAGAACAGAACAGAACAGAACAGAACAGAACAGAACAGAACAGAACAGAACAGAACAGAACAGAACAGAACAGAACAGAACAGAACAGAACAGAACAGAACAGAACAGAACAGAACAGAACAGAACAGAACAGAACAGAACAGAACAGAACAGAACAGAACAGAACAGAACAGAACAGAACAGAACAGAACAGAACAGAACAGAACAGAACAGAACAGAACAGAACAGAACAGAACAGAACAGAACAGAACAGAACAGAACAGAACAGAACAGAACAGAACAGAACAGAACAGAACAGAACAGAACAGAACAGAACAGAACAGAACAGAACAGAACAGAACAGAACAGAACAGAACAGAACAGAACAGAACAGAACAGAACAGAACAGAACAGAACAGAACAGAACAGAACAGAACAGAACAGAACAGAACAGAACAGAACAGAACAGAACAGAACAGAACAGAACAGAACAGAACAGAACAGAACAGAACAGAACAGAACAGAACAGAACAGAACAGAACAGAACAGAACAGAACAGAACAGAACAGAACAGAACAGAACAGAACAGAACAGAACAGAACAGAACAGAACAGAACAGAACAGAACAGAACAGAACAGAACAGAACAGAACAGAACAGAACAGAACAGAACAGAACAGAACAGAACAGAACAGAACAGAACAGAACAGAACAGAACAGAACAGAACAGAACAGAACAGAACAGAACAGAACAGAACAGAACAGAACAGAACAGAACAGAACAGAACAGAACAGAACAGAACAGAACAGAACAGAACAGAACAGAACAGAACAGAACAGAACAGAACAGAACAGAACAGAACAGAACAGAACAGAACAGAACAGAACAGAACAGAACAGAACAGAACAGAACAGAACAGAACAGAACAGAACAGAACAGAACAGAACAGAACAGAACAGAACAGAACAGAACAGAACAGAACAGAACAGAACAGAACAGAACAGAACAGAACAGAACAGAACAGAACAGAACAGAACAGAACAGAACAGAACAGAACAGAACAGAACAGAACAGAACAGAACAGAACAGAACAGAACAGAACAGAACAGAACAGAACAGAACAGAACAGAACAGAACAGAACAGAACAGAACAGAACAGAACAGAACAGAACAGAACAGAACAGAACAGAACAGAACAGAACAGAACAGAACAGAACAGAACAGAACAGAACAGAACAGAACAGAACAGAACAGAACAGAACAGAACAGAACAGAACAGAACAGAACAGAACAGAACAGAACAGAACAGAACAGAACAGAACAGAACAGAACAGAACAGAACAGAACAGAACAGAACAGAACAGAACAGAACAGAACAGAACAGAACAGAACAGAACAGAACAGAACAGAACAGAACAGAACAGAACAGAACAGAACAGAACAGAACAGAACAGAACAGAACAGAACAGAACAGAACAGAACAGAACAGAACAGAACAGAACAGAACAGAACAGAACAGAACAGAACAGAACAGAACAGAACAGAACAGAACAGAACAGAACAGAACAGAACAGAACAGAACAGAACAGAACAGAACAGAACAGAACAGAACAGAACAGAACAGAACAGAACAGAACAGAACAGAACAGAACAGAACAGAACAGAACAGAACAGAACAGAACAGAACAGAACAGAACAGAACAGAACAGAACAGAACAGAACAGAACAGAACAGAACAGAACAGAACAGAACAGAACAGAACAGAACAGAACAGAACAGAACAGAACAGAACAGAACAGAACAGAACAGAACAGAACAGAACAGAACAGAACAGAACAGAACAGAACAGAACAGAACAGAACAGAACAGAACAGAACAGAACAGAACAGAACAGAACAGAACAGAACAGAACAGAACAGAACAGAACAGAACAGAACAGAACAGAACAGAACAGAACAGAACAGAACAGAACAGAACAGAACAGAACAGAACAGAACAGAACAGAACAGAACAGAACAGAACAGAACAGAACAGAACAGAACAGAACAGAACAGAACAGAACAGAACAGAACAGAACAGAACAGAACAGAACAGAACAGAACAGAACAGAACAGAACAGAACAGAACAGAACAGAACAGAACAGAACAGAACAGAACAGAACAGAACAGAACAGAACAGAACAGAACAGAACAGAACAGAACAGAACAGAACAGAACAGAACAGAACAGAACAGAACAGAACAGAACAGAACAGAACAGAACAGAACAGAACAGAACAGAACAGAACAGAACAGAACAGAACAGAACAGAACAGAACAGAACAGAACAGAACAGAACAGAACAGAACAGAACAGAACAGAACAGAACAGAACAGAACAGAACAGAACAGAACAGAACAGAACAGAACAGAACAGAACAGAACAGAACAGAACAGAACAGAACAGAACAGAACAGAACAGAACAGAACAGAACAGAACAGAACAGAACAGAACAGAACAGAACAGAACAGAACAGAACAGAACAGAACAGAACAGAACAGAACAGAACAGAACAGAACAGAACAGAACAGAACAGAACAGAACAGAACAGAACAGAACAGAACAGAACAGAACAGAACAGAACAGAACAGAACAGAACAGAACAGAACAGAACAGAACAGAACAGAACAGAACAGAACAGAACAGAACAGAACAGAACAGAACAGAACAGAACAGAACAGAACAGAACAGAACAGAACAGAACAGAACAGAACAGAACAGAACAGAACAGAACAGAACAGAACAGCACAAGCTTTCAGAACAAGTTAGAACAGAAAAATTCAACTTTGTGGTTGACAGTTTCTAATCAGCTGTGAAATGTGTCAAATTGAAATTGTTTTAGTATATTTATATATATATTTCCCGTCAACTTTGTGGTTGACAGTATCTAATCAGCTGTGAAATGTGTCAAATTGAAATTGTTTTAGTATATTTATATATATATTTCCCGTTTTTGGGGAACATTGAACGGTCAATGTGGGACCGCATTGCCATTTGCAGATTTTATATCAATTGTATAGTTTACTATTTTATTTTATTTTATATTCTAATCTAATAAATATTTTTTCCAAAACATCAAAAACCAATAACTACTGTTAAAACTTGTTTTGTTTTCATGCTGACTGCTGACAGAAATCAGTCAGCTGTTCTTTGACACTTGTCACGCACTTGCACCACATAAAACGTAGGGGCAGAAAATATTGTTCTCATCTGTTCCGAAAAACTTCATGGATACCAAAAGTGACAGAAGGGAGAACAGCTGAGTGCAGGGTTTTTACTCATGAAATACACAATCTTGAACTTTTCTGATCTTTTCTGTTCTTTTCTGTACTTTTCTGTTCCGAACAGATTCATTAAACATACCTTGTAAGACAAAGTGACATTTCGATACTAAACAGCCTTAATGTAGGCTCTAAATAAACTATGAACACATTTAGCTTATTAGCTTATTTAGCCTTGTTGCGTGGCAAGAGGAGGGGAAGTAAAAGTAATTAGTGTGGAGGTAGGTTAAGAAAAAGGAATAGGTAGGAAACCAAAAAATAAATGAAAAGGAAACGAATGCTAAGTTCCGAGGGACACGGCCTGCTTGCGATGCACGGCAGTTAGCTCGCCGGAATGGGGGGTATTTTGCCCCCGAAACTCAACCTCACGAGCAAGAAAAACACAACCTAAGGTCACCCGTACCGCTGGTAAATCAATGTGTAACACTGAGCTACCACGCAACCTTAATTGAGCTAATGTCATCATTAATGTCAATGTCAAATAAGTACTTAAAAACTTAAATATAAATGACAGTTGGTCGAATCCCACTATTTTCAACACTTAACAGACTAATTTATACCCAAAGGTAAAAAAACTAGCTTAAATATAATTGACAGTTAACCGAACCTCACTAGTTACAACTAAATATTCTATTTTTTTATAAACTAGCGTCACTGATCTCTATATATAATAGAGATCAGTCTCTATAGTAAAAACTTCCCTAAGCTTTATATGAAGGTTGAAAAGTTAAGAGTTGAAAAGTTGAAATATCTCAAATTCATCTCTTTTTGAGTCTCTTTGGTTGTCAGCTTTTTCTTGCAAACCACCAGAATCTACACTACATTTTCATTATTTTTTCCATCGTTTATAGCCTTTTCAAACCAAACCCAAAACCCGGTTTTCGCGAAAATATCGGTTTTGGCTGAAAACCTAGATCGAAAACACAAGTTTTCCCATACATTTATGCTAAACCATAAGTTTTGATAAAACACAAGTTTTAAATAAAACCTGTCCAAAACATGTTGGATTTGCAGGATGAACTAAACAAACACACCTTGTGAAACATTCAGCGCTCAATTAAATGTCATGTAAATAGCTGAGGGGTTGCTGCCAGGAAAAAATATTTTTTCTGCTGAAACAAGAGCGTGACGCAGTGTCGCGCATCCTAACTACTACGTGAAATCGACCGGTTAAGAAATAAATTAATTATAACGAATCAGGATTGATTGTATTTCCATTATTAAATTCCAATATGAATAAATTGTCCTTTAATTGCACAAAAAACATTTGATTTTTCCCTTTTCTGTGGCACTGAAAATTTTCAAAGCGGCGCGGCCCTTCCTCGAAACCATTGTGTTCAAACAAAACAAATGAAATGTCAAATGAAAACTTGTAAATTTTCGGTGTGAACGCATTTCAAGTTTTCGTAAACAAATTGCCGAAAACTCGGTTTTGGGTTTGGTGTGAAAAGGCTATTACGCTAGAAGCAGTTATTATTTTGGTAAGTTTTTTTTCCTTAAGTTAAAATCCTTGAACCCGCGAAGCGTGCCACCCAAATTACTGTTTTTTACAAAAAACTTTGATTACATATCGACTGACAACATAACGACTGAGCATACCCTAAGCGGAGCGACGGAGTCGCGTTAGCGGGACAGAGGACACGAAAAGGGAGTTAAAATCCTTGAACCCACGAAGAAGGCCACCCATAGTACTGTTTATTGTAAAAAACTTTGATTACGTATCGACTGACAACATAGGCGCCTGCCAGACGACTGAGCATACCCTACGCGGAGCGACGGAGTCGCGGGAGCGGGACAGAGGACCTGAAAATGGAGTTAAAATCCTTGAACCCGCGAAGCGTGCCACCCAAATTACTGTTTATTACAAAAAACTTTGATTACAGATCGACTGACAACATAGGCGCCTGCCAGATGACTGAGCATACCCTAACCGGAGCGACGGAGTCGCGTGAGCGGGACAGAGGACCCGAAAAGGGAGTTAAAATCATTGAACCCGCGAAGCGGGCCACCCAAAGTACTTTTAGTCGAAAAAAAAACATCTTAATTAGCTAAAAATTTCCCAACGAAAAATCCCAAACAAAGTCCACACATCACACAACACTTACCATAGCGAGGTTGTTGAGTAGTAGAACTATCAAAATAATTGTATCATTTTTTTATTTAGTGGCCGCAGATTTCATGCACTTGAATGCAATTTTTTAACTTCAAATGTTTATTAAAAATTGAAATAAAAACTTTCTCATATTTAAATTATTAAATTGAATTAGTTAGTCTTAAAAAAAAAGTATTTGCGTGTGTAAATGTGTGCTATTTTAATGAAAACTTGAATATTGTTAAAAAAAAATGCCAATAATCGAAAAATGTAAATATTTTTTAATCATATTTAGTGGTGTTTCCTCACCGTAATATCTTAAAGCTATTCTGTAGAGACCCCTAGCTCACTGTAAAAAAAAAAATCAAAATTCTAGGCGTGCGCACATAACGAAAAGTCGCCCCTTTTTTTCTAGCTTTCTTGAATATTACATACCTATATGCATATCAGCTATCAGAGGCCTCAACAATCTCAGTAGCAAGAAGAGAAATTCTCAACAAAATAAATCTTCGATTGCTGTCCTAAAAAAAAATTACTTAGGTATGAAACAACATTTTTTTTTTTTTTGTGGATTCGATTTTGGTGTTAATAGATCCAAATCTTAAATAGCTCTTTTTCATGTTCCTGGAGAATCAATTGCAATTGGCGTGTGGGTACCCTCGCCACTTTGCCGAGCAGAAACAAAATAGGTGAAGTGTGGGGAGCAACCCATGATCTAAAGCCGGGCGAAAGTAGATACTGCTAACACCAAGTCCCGTTATTGGTTTATTGTTGAGTACAGTCTTGAATAATTTCTTTAACAAATGTTCTTTTTTTTCTTTTCAGCTATTGGCGTTGTGTGCGAAATTGTTTGACCTACACAGTTCACTGACCCTCACCCTTCCATCACTTATAGAAAACAACAACTATACTATAATCAACTTTAATAATCATCAACTATAATTAATCATAAGCACTTCACCGGTGAGCGTTATTTTGAGTAATAAGTTTGTAGTTTGTAAGAGTGTTAAACAAATAAATAAATAAATGAATAATAAATAAGTATTACAAAAAATATCAGAGTTAGTCAAAAAATAGATTGTAAATATTACAGATGAATAATAAAGTTAATAATAAATAAAAGTTGAAACATATATAAAGTAAATATCACTGATCATAGTTTTAAATCATTGCGGATAAGTTATCACAGTTTAGTTTATAAACTTTACAGATCGTAATATCACTGATTAGTTTTTAATCTTTTCGGATTAACTTATTAATAAAATTAACGATAAGTAGTTAATAAATAAGTATATAATAAGAATGAATATGTAAATGACTAGATATAAGCACGCAATAAATAAATAAATACTAAAAAAAAAAAAAAACTGTTTTGAATAGACGACATTTTCAGGTGCTTTGCGACGAAATATAAATAGTGTATAAATAAATCAAAATCAAGTACAAGTGCGGGATATTCTAGGAATTAATTTTGTAAAATAAATACAACTACTAGTGGTATACTTAGGTACTTTGGGAACAAAAAAAAAACATTTAAGGAATTAGACGACAAAAGGACAACAGGCATAGATTGTTTTTCATCGACGTTTTGGATTTAATTGGAGTTACTTCTCGGATTTCTTATATAAAGTTTTACGCAGTGAATTGATTTAGTTGCTACCGACTTTAAGCTTGAAATATGCGGATATTTTTGGATGATAAACACTATCTTAAATATTTCTATAGCTACCCTTCCTATCGATACTTTATAGGGCTGGATATATAGTTGTCAGCATAGGAGAATACCTGCCCTAGCAGATAGAATGGATTCGGGTTTGTCAACTAGATTCGAAAGGAGAATGCATCACTCGCGGTCTAGTGTTTTTTTCTAAGCTTTGGCTTTTTGAACAAGTTGATGTCACATCTTTGACTTTATTTTATAAGGCCATATTTAAATTTTAAAGGCTACTTAACCAACAAAAATTTAAAGAATAAGGTGAGTTTTTCAAAGAAAAATTTCTTGTATCAAGTGCGGTGTACATTGGTAGATCGAAAACGTGAAATAGAAAATTAATATTTGAAAGACTTGGAAAAAAATCTTAACAAATAACTTTGAAATTTCAAAGTAATTTCAAAAACTTGATTTAAACTAAAACAAAAAAAAAAAAAACAAAATGATAACGAAATAAATCAAAATAAATTATTGAAACAAAAGTAATTAAGAAGAATAAACAAAAGATAGCCTTGTTACAAATATAATTCTAAAGAACTTATTTTAGAAAATTTTGTATAGGTATCTTTACATTTGTAATAATGGAAAAATAAACTTAATAGTGTCAGAAAACATGACGAAAAAAAACTTATCAAAATAGGAAAACAACAAAATTTACTAAAACTAACAATAAATAATAATTTGTCATTGAAACGTATAGTTTCGTTAGCGAAAAAGAATATTTAACACCATAAAGAAAAATAAATTAAACAAAAAAACAAGTTCCTAAAATCTATTTTTAGAAAACTGATACACAAAAACTAAGGAATAACTTGAATAAGTATCAACAAAAAAATATTTTCGTGATAAACAAATAATGCAAAACAAAAATCCAAAATAAATTTTAGAGTATGGTAATATATAGTAAGGTAATAATATAAAAACGTAGTATCTTTTTAATATAGTATAAGAATATATAAGTATAAATTAAGATGAATAGATTATAATATTTTCAAAACAAAACTAAGTTTTATTTTGAACAAAAAAAACGATGATATATTGCAATCAAAACTTGAGATCTTGAATTTTCAAAACAAAATTTCACTTGAGAATAATTTTCATATACGAAACAAAAATTTAATTGATTTCTTCACTTGAAAAACAATTTTCATAAACAACCAAAAAAAAGTTATGTTAAGTTTTTCACTTGAAAAAGGTTTGAAATAGTTTGAAGTTAGGTTTTCATAAACATACTAAACATACGGGGTGCTTCAGGTAGCATTTTTGGCGGTTTCTTTTCGGTATGGTATGATCCTACTAACGACATCACTATTTAATAAGACAACGGACGGACGAACTAACTCCCTTGGTGTAGTAAGATCGATAAACGGGGAAAAAAAGTAGAAACACTAACGAAAACATTACTTAGTTTTCCCTTACTGTTCCCGCGATCCTAGACAGTCACGAAAGACTTTGCTAGAATAAATGAAACGGTAAGGTAAAACTTACAAAAATTTGGAACGATGATGTTGGACTAAACCTGACGCACAATCAATCGTCCAAGTAGAAAGAGACTAGACTAAAGGATAAGAAAATTGAAATTTAGAATAGAAAAGTAAAAAAAGTAAGGAGTGGAATAGGGAAAAACGATACTTACATACGCTATCTGATAACACTCAAGCTTTCACCAAGGAACGTCGCGATACGACTAGGTTCGTCTGTGACCTTCCTGACGCAGACATACGCCCTTGGCAAAAACTCCAGTAACAACCGACAAACGCATAACATTAACTAACCGCAGTCACTGTGAATTTTCAAACGCTCGTCGCAATTTTTCTAGGTACGTCTGAGACCTTCCTGATAAAGACTTACGAGGCTTAAAAATCCACAGTAAGTTTGGTTGGGGACTTTACTGAACTGAAACTAAGACTACAAAAGCTAATACGTTGGGTGCCATTTTGTTGCGAGGCAAGAGGGGGGGAAGGAAAAGGCAATAGTGTGGAGGTAGGGTAAGAAAAAGGAATAGGTAGGAAACCAAAAAAAAGGAAGTGTTTGGAAAAGGAAACGAATGCTAAGTTCCGTGGGACGCAGCCTGCTTGCGATGCATGGAATGGGGGGATCTTGACCCGAAACTCAACTTCACCAGCAACAAAAACACATATCAGGACTGAACTTACAAAATGTGAAAAAGCGGACGGACACTTACCACACACAAGGGCACTGCGGATGTTGTTGCAGTGTGGCCATTACCCACCCAACCTGGGCATCCGGCCGCCATTATTTGGATTCCCCTAAAGAGGGTGGATGATCGACTTCAGATCATACCATCTTCACCGAAAGAACTTGGCTACCTTAGGCACTCCTGAAATTTACTCTACAATTATTCATGTTTCGTTTGACGAAACAAAGAAACAAAAATTTTTCAACCATAAAAGGCGTTTAGTGAAGTTTTATTTTAGACTAACTTTAACATTTACTTTTAAGTTTAATTGAAAAGAAAGAAAAAAAAATAACTAAACCAACTGAAAACGAATAATAACCTCAAAAAAATAAATTATAAAAAAAAAGTTTATATTTATATTCCGCAGTAAAGTAACCACTGGAATAAACAAATGCAACAACGAAAAGGTGATCTGGAGATGTTACCTACGACGGATCTTATGAGTACCCTCTTTTTGGTACCATACACAGGATAAACGAAATCTATGCGACAGTACTATTTGCTACCTAGAAGGAGTTCTCTGGAGGTGAACATGACATGAAATCTTAGGATTAAACGCTAATAAATGACGAAGGAAACAATACCCTTCACTTACAAAATTAGATTGATAAATTATGATAATATGGAAATACATGAATAAAAGATTAAATAAAAAAAATTGAAGATATTAAAAAAAAAACTTCAACGACAACAAATCATAAAAAAAGGACAATCTGGAACCGGGTAGTGGAAGATGATTTGTTCCACAGCACAAAATGTCTCTATTGGCTTTAGTATTCTTGTTTTTTTTTAAATTGTGTTCTTGTTTGTTTTAAAATGCCTTAAAATAATTTATGTTTTTTTTTCACAGACTCACTGCGCTATTATCAAACCGGTATTCTCAAGTTACATGGGTTACAGGACTTATACGGTATCGGGGCTCCGGTGGACAAGTACATACGACACTGTAGTGCAAGCCACAATGTATGACCGGATTTCGTCAAACTGAGATGGTAGCTGTGACTTCTCTCACGCAGCACAAATACAGTCCAGCAGTGATGGACGGACGGTGAACAAATAACTTGATGGTCGATCCAAAAAACATGGGGAACAAAAAAAATTTTCAGTGGCGGCCCAGTGTTCCACTGGCAACCTGGGACCGCCAGATAATCATATATACCGCGGCGTTTACCTACACAAAATTAATACTTTTAGCGCACTTTTAATAAAAACCTTCTTGGAAAAAATCACCTCATTCAATTCATTTGTGAAAAAAAAGAAATCAAATTTAAGTCCTTAAGCGCAATTCAAGAACAGAAGACCAGAAAAAGCTCAGCAGATCTTCGCACTGATTGCAAAAAAAAACGAGTTATAAGGAAAAGGTAGGTTTAACAATTTACAAGTAGTCTACACACCCGGTAAAATCTATCTCCAATTTAGCATCACTTTCAACACAACCTAAGGTCACCCGTACCGCTGGTAAATCAATGTGTAACACTGAGCTACCACGCAACCTTAATTGAGCTAATGTCATCATTAAAAAAATCAATTTCTCCATTCCAATCAGTCAATGGCAAATAAGTACTTAAGAACTTAAATATAAATGACAGTTGGTCGAATCTCACTATTATCAACACTGAACAGACTAATTTATTACCCAAAGGTAAAAAAACTAGCTTAAATATAATTGACAGTTAACCGAACCTCACTAGTTACAACTAAATATTCTATTTTTTTTATAAACTAGCGTCACTGATCTCTATATATAATAGAGATCAGTCTCTATAGTAAAAACTTCCCTTAGCTTTATATGAAGGTTGAAAAGTTAAGAGTTGAAAAGTTGAAATATCTCAAATTCATCTCTTTTTGAGTATCTTTGGTTGTCAGCTTTTTCTTGCAAACCACCAGAATCTACACTACATTTTCATTATTTTTTCCATCGTTTATAGCCTTTTCAAACCAAACCCAAAACCCGGTTTTCGCGAAAATATCGGTTTTGGCTGAAAACCTAGATCGAAAACACAAGTTTTCCCATACATTTATGCTAAACCATAAGTTTTGATAAAACACAAGTTTTAAATAAAACCTGTCCAAAACATGTTGGATTTGCAGGATGAACTAAGCAAACACACCTTGTGAAACATTCAGCGCTCAATTAAATGTCATATAAATAGCTGAGGGGTTGCTGCCAGGAAAAAATATTTGTTTCTGCTGAAACAAGAGCGCGACGCAGTGTCGCGCATCCTAACTACTACGTGAAATCGACCGGTTAAGAAATAAATTAATTATAACGAATCAGGATTGATTGTATTTCCATTATTAAATACCAATATGAATAAATTGTCCTTTAATTGCACATAAAACATTTGATTTTTCCCTTTTCTGTGGCACTGAAAATTTTCAAAGCGGCGCGGCCCTTCCTCGAAACCATTGTTTTCAAACAAAACAAATGAAATGTCAAATAAAAACTTGTACATTTTCGGTGTGAACGCATTTCAAGTTTTCGTAAACAAATTGCCGAAAACTTGGTTTTGAGTTTGGTGTGAAAAGGCTATTACGCTAGAAGCAGTTATTATTTTGGTAAGTTTTTTTTCCTTAAGTTAAAATCCTTGAACCCGCGAATCGGTCCACCCAAAGTACTGTTTAGTACAAAAAACTTTGATTACATATCGACTGACAACATAGGCGCCTGCCAGACGACTGAGCATACCCTAAGCGGAGCGACGGAGTCGCGTTAGCGGGACAGAGGACACGAAAAGGGAGTTAAAATCCTTGAACCCACGAAGAAGGCCACCCATAGTACTGTTTATTGTAAAAAACTTTGATTACGTATCGACTGACAACATAGGCGCCTGCCAGACGACTGAGCATACCCTACGCGGAGCGACGGAGTCGCGGGAGCGGGACAGAGGACCTGAAAATGGAGTTAAAATCCTTGAACCCGCGAAGCGTGCCACCCAAATTACTGTTTATTACAAAAAACTTTGATTACAGATCGACTGACAACATAGGCGCCTGCCAGATGACTGAGCATACCCTAACCGGAGCGACGGAGTCGCGTGAGCGGGACAGAGGACCCGAAAAGGGAGTTAAAATCATTGAACCCGCGAAGCGGGCCACCCAAAGTACTTTTAGTCGAAAAAAAACATCATAATTAGCAAAAAATTTCCCAACGAAAAATCCCAAACAAAGTCCACACATCACACAACACTTACCATAGCGAGGTTGTTGAGTAGTAGAACTATCAAAATAATTGTATCATTTTTTTATTTAATGGCCGCAGATTTCATGCATTTGAATGCAATTTTTTAACTTTAAATGTTTATTAAAAATTGAAATAAAAACTTTCTCATATTTAAATTATTAAATTGAATTAGTTAGTCTTTAAAAAAAAAGTATTTGCGTGTGTAAATGTGTGCTATTTTAAGGAAAACTTGAATATTGTTAAAAAAAATGCCAATAATCGAAAAATTTAAATATTTTTTAATCATATTTAGGGGTGTTTCCTCACCGTAATATTTTAAAGCTATTCTGTAGAGACCCCTAGCTCACTGTAAAAAAAAATCAAAATTCTAGGCGTGCGCACATAACGGAAAGTCGCCCCTTTTTTTTTTAGCTTTCTTGAATACTACATACCTTTATGCATATCAGCTATCAGAGGCCTCAACAATCTCAGTAGCAAGAAGAGAAATTCTCAACAAAAAAAATCTTCGATTGTTGTCCTAAAAAAAAATTCCTTAGGTATGAAACAACATTTTTTTTTTTTGTGGATTCGATTTTGGTTTTAATAGATCCAAATCTTAAATAGCTCTTTTTCATGTTCCTGGAGAATCAATTGCAATTGGCGTGTGGGTTCCCTCGCCACTTTGCCGAGCAGAAACAAAATAGGTGAAGTGTGGGGAGCAACCCATGATCTAAAGCCGGGCGAAAGTAGATACTGCTAACACCAAGTCCCGTTATTGGTTTATTGTTGAGTACAGTCTTGAATAATTTCTTTAACAAATGTTCTTTTTTTTCAGCTATTGGTGTTGTGTGCGAAATTGTTTGACCTACACAGTTCACTGACCCTCACCCTTCCATCACTTCTAGAAAACAACAACTATACTATAATCAACTTTAATAAACATCAACTATAATTGATCATAAGCACTTCACCGGTGAGCGTTATTTTGAGTAATAAGTTTGTAGTTTGTAAGAGTGTTAAACAAATAAATAAATAAATGAATAATAAATAAGTATTACAAAAAATATCACAGTTAGTCAAAAAATAGATTGTAAATATTACAGATGAATAATAATAAAGTTAATAATAAATAAAAGTTGAAACATATATAAAGTAATTATCACTGATCATAGTTTTTAATCATTGCGGATAAGTTATCACAGTTTAATTTATAATCTTTACAGATCTTTTTAATCTTTTCGGATTAACTTATCAATAAAATTAACGATAAGTAGTTAATAAATAAGTATATAATAAGAATGAATAAGTAAATGACTAGATATAAGCACGCAATAAATAAATAAATACTAAAAAAAAAAAAAAATTGTTTTGAATAGACAAAAAAAAAAAATTCTTGTATCAAGTGCGGTGTACATTGGTAGATCGAAAACGTGAAATAGATAATTAATATTTGAAAGACTTGGAAAAAAATCTTAACAAATAACTTTGAAATTTCAAAGTAATTTCAAAAACTTGATTTAAACTAAAACAAAAAAAAAAAAACAAAATGATAACGAAATAAATCAAAATAAATTATTGAAACAAAAGTAATTAAGAAGAATAAACAAAAGATAGCCTTGTTACAAATATAATTCTAAAGAACTTATTTTAGAAAATTTTGTATAGGTATCTTTACATTTGTAATAATGGAAAAATAAACTTAATAGTGTCAGAAAACATGACGAAAAAAAACTTATCAAAAGAGGAAAACAACAAAATTTACTAAAACTAACAATAAATAATAATTTGTCATTGAAACGTATAGTTTCGTTAGCGAAAAAGAATATTTAACACCATAAAGAAAAATAAATTAAACAAAAAAACAAGTTCCTAAAATCTATTTTTAGAAAACTGATACAAAAAAACTAAGGAATAACTTGAATAAGTATCAACAAAAAAATATTTTCGTGATAAACAAATAATGCAAAACAAAAATCCAAAATAAATTTTAGAGTATGGTAATATATAGTAAGGTAATAATATAAAAACGTAGTATCTTTTTAATATAGTATAAGAATATATAAGTATAAATTAAGATGAATAGATTATAATATTTTCAAAACAAAACTAAGTTTTATTTTGAACAAAAAAAACGATGATATATTGCAATCAAAACTTGAGATCTTGAATTTTCAAAACAAAATTTCACTTGAGAATAGTTTTCATAAACGAAACAAAAATTTAATTGATTTCTTCACTTGAAAAACAATTTTCATAAACAACCAAAAAAAAAGTTATGTTAATTTTTTCTCTTGAAAAAGTTTTGAAATAGTTTGAAGTTAGGTTTTCATAAACATACTAAACATACGGGGTGCTTCAGGTAGCATTTTCGGCGGTTTCTTTTCGGTATGGTATGATCCTACTAACGACATCACTATTTAATAAGACAACGGACGGACGAACTAACTCCCTTGGTGTAGTAAGATCGATAAACGGGGAAAAAAAGTAGAAACACTATCGAAAACATTACTTAGTTTTCCCTTACTGTTCCCGCGATCCTAGACAGTCACGAAAGACTTTGCTAGAAGAAATGAAACGGTAAGGTAAAACTTACAAAAATTTGGAACGATGATGTTGGACTAAACGTGACGCACAATCAATCGTCCAAGTAGAAAGAGACTAGACTAAAGGATAAGAAAATTGAAATTTAGAATAGAAAAGTAAAAAAAGTAAGGAGTGGAATAGGGAAAAACGATACTAACATACGCTATCTGATAACACTCAAGCTTTTACCAAGGAACGTCGCGATACGACAAGGTTCGTCTATGACCTTCCTGACGCAGACATACGCCCTTGGCAAAAACTCCAGTAACAACCGACAAACGCATAACATTAACTAACCGCAGTCACTGTGAATTTTCAAACGCTCGTCGCAATTTTTCTAGGTACGTCTGAGACCTTCCTGATAAAGACTTACGAGGCTTAAAAATCCACAGTAAGTTTGGTTGGGGACTTTACTGAACTGAAACTAAGACTACAAAAGCTAATACGTTGGGCGCCATTTTGTTGCTAGGCAAGAGGGGGGGAAGGAAAAGGAAATAGTGTGGAGGTAGGGTAAGAAAAAGGAATAGGTAGGAAACCAAAAAAAAGGAAGTGTTTGGAAAAGGAAACGAATGCTAAGTTCCGTGGGACGCAGCCTGCTTCCGATGCACGGAATGGGGGATCTTGACCCGAAACTCAACTTCACCAGCAACAAAAACACATATCAGGACTGAACTTACAAAAGGTGAAAAAGCGGACGGACACTTACCACACACAAGGGCACTGCGGATGTTGTTGCAGTGTGGCCATTACCCACCCAACCTGGGAATCCGGCCGCCATTATTTGGATTCCCCTAAAGAGGGTGGATGATCGACTTCAGATCATACCATCTTCACCGAAAGAACTTGGCTACCTTAGGCACTCCTGAAATTTACTCTACAATTATTCATGTTTCGTTTGACGAAACAAAGAAACAAAAATTTTTCAACCATAAAAGGCGTTTAGTGAAGTTTTATTTTAGACTTACTTTAACATTTACTTTAAAGTTTAATTGAAAAGAAAGAAAAAAAAATAACTGAAAACGAATAATAACCTCAAAAAAATAAATTATAAAAAAAAGTTTATATTTATATTCCGCAGTAAAGTAACCACTGGAATAAACAAATGCAACAACGAAAAGGTGATCTGGAGATGTTACCTACGACGAATCTTATGAGTACCCTCTTTTTGGTACCATATACAGGATAAACGAAATCTATGCGACAGTACTATTTGCTACCTAGAAGGAGTTCTCTGGAGGTGAACATGACATGAAATCTTAGGATTAAACGCTAATAAATGACGAAGGAAACAATACCCTTCACTTACAAAATTAGATTTATAAATTATGATAATATGGAAATATATGAATAAAAGATTAAATAAAAAAAATTGAAGATATTGAAAAAAAAACTTCAATGACAACAAATCATAAGAAAAGGACAACACAACACAAATACAGGAACTCCAATTCGATCTGGAACCGGGTAGTGGAAGATGATTCGTTCCACAGCACAAAATGTCTCTATTGGCTTTAGTATTCTTGTTTTTTTTTAAATTGTGTTCTTGTTTGTTTTAAAATGCCTTAAAATAATTTATGTTTTTTTTTCAAAGACTCACTGCGCTATTTTCAAACCGGTATTCTCAAGTTACATGGGTTACAGGACTTATACGGTATCGGGGCTCCGGTGGACAAGTACATACGACACTGTAGTGCAAGCCACAATGTATGACCGGATTTCGTCAAACTGAGATGGTAGCTGTGACTTCTCTCACGCAGCACAAATACAGTCCAGCAGTGATGGACGGACGGTGAACAAATAACTTGATGGTCGATCCAAAAAACATGACAGAAACCACTTGGCGAAAACTATTACCCTCCGGGCGTCCACAACAGCCTCTATACAATGTTGCACACGTTTTATAAATCAAGTTTTTGCGTTCAGAGGCATTTTAAAGCGTATACAAACGTTCAACTGTGTTTATAAATAACACTGTGCATAACTATTCCCCCGTTTAGAGCTGCTAAGCGAATTCTATTAAATACGGCTGTATGACTATTGACAACTGAAGGCAGTTGCTCTTGAACGTAGTTTGTTTTTTTAAATAATTAAAAGATAATTAAGAACTATTTTTCCTTGTTCATCTTGTCATTAGGTGAAAATAGTCAAGATCTTTATAATGAGTGGCTTCAAAATTCCTGGTCCACCAGTTCTAGTTATCAAACAGCGATTACTGTGTTGATGTTCCCATCGTGAAGGAGTAAGTTGCAACTAGAACTTATAAAATTGCAAGAAAAAATAGATGTTTTTGTATTTATTTCTTAAACTCAAAGCAGGAGCTTATACCTACAAGTAAACGTACTATACATACATATAACTATAGTACATTCACTCCATTCTACCCCAGTCTAGAGCTTCAGGCCATCAACCTGTTGGATATCCTGGT
This sequence comes from Melangyna quadrimaculata, assembly GCA_949320155.1. Taxonomy (NCBI): domain Eukaryota; kingdom Metazoa; phylum Arthropoda; class Insecta; order Diptera; family Syrphidae; genus Melangyna; species Melangyna quadrimaculata. The sequence goes on from OX439485.1 coordinate 110,540,476, forward strand.
GCTCCTTCACAATCATTTCTCAACAATGTAAGTGTTAAATTTAAAGTTTTGGAAGTTGCTCTACTTATATTATTATCTTTGAAAAGAGTTTTCCAGCATTGGTTGATGCTTATTTTGAAAGTATCAAGAACAGAATACAAAAAAGATACCAACCACGTTTTTTGGATAACCAGTTCCAAAGATACACCCCAATCAATTTTAAGATTTTCCTTTTCCAAGTGAACAACGAAAAGCTTTTAAAGTATATCTTTGGAACGGGTTCTCCAACGGTACTCTCAAAAGAAGCACGGAATACGTATACCACATTCGAAATAAGTGTATGTCAAGAGTGTTTTTTTTTTTTCAATAACATTTTATGTAAAAATTGATGCTTGTTTTGAAAGTATCAAGCACTGATTACTAAAAGATATCAACCGCCTTGATTCGACAACCTCTTCCAAAGATACAATCCAAAAGCTTTTCAGTTTATACTTTTTTTTTCCTTTTGTTACAATTATTTATTTATTGAATGTTACAATTTTTCCATATGTGGCTGTACCTACATTTTTTTTATTGCAGACAATTCCGCGGGCTAATCCTGCTCATTGTGGAGTTCCCCAGTTTCACCTTCCAAAAGAAGTGCCAGATTCTCCTCATCCCTTAAGAAACTGGTATATGATGAAACTGTTCCTAACTGTTTCAACGCCTTTTAACTTCATATTCGTTGAACTTTTTTAAGTGTTTCGAAACAAATGAAAATATTTTGTTTTCGTTTCTGCTTTATTTTATTGATAATATAATAATTTCACAGATTGTGATGTTTGTATGACTTTACACGTTTCATATACATTTTCTATGATAGTGTTTTATTTTTGCCGAGAAATTATTTCTTATATTTCTATTAGATATGATTTTAAAACATATACCTAGTCATATAGTTTGAAATTGCCTTTTTGACATGAAGACTTCCTCGGATCTATCAATCTTTGTTCCTTCTGCTTTTATTTTATTCTCATAGTTTTGTAGATCATCTAAAAAAAAAACAAAGAAAACAATTTATTTTCGGCCAAGATATTCTTTTGCTTGTTTGAGTTCTGAGTCTTTAATTAAGTCGAGGTAGTGAACACTGCAACCAATTTTAATAAAGATAAATATTCCAAAAAATTTCATATGGGACACGTAAAAAATTACACGTACTCTTATTACAGTACTTACGGCTGTCTATATTTGTCTTTTTTCTGTCTCCTTTTTGTGGTATCCAGCTGATGATTTTTCAAAGCACTGCAATTACAAATGAAGAAATAATATTAATAAGGACACCTAAGTATTATTTGTTTGAAACAAAATCAATTTTTATTAATAAATAAATTATTTTACATGATAGTAAACACAGCTATCCTTTATGGCTGTCAGTGCTTAGTGTATAAATACTGTTGTTTTATTTTACCACCAGGTATCGCATTTTGACTTTTCTAGTTGTCAATAATTTGTAGGAAAAAGTTTTATAAATACGAATTTATGCAACTTTACATAGAGCCTACATCAATCCTTATGCACTGCATAACTATTCATCAGTTTAGCGAGTTCTATTAAATAAGACTGTTTATATTTATCCACTATATCACTTTTCTTTTGTCAACACAGATCATCATTAAAATTTAATGTCAAGCTTTTGTTTTTTTTTTCAATTTCCTTTATTTTAACGTTCCCCACAAAGTGCTAGCTGTCTTTTTTTGAGTTTGACAGCTTCGCAAAGAGCTCTGTACCCATGGTATAAAGAAAACCAGGTATGCTTGACAGGTCTGGTCGACGTCAACGCGAGTGAATCTTCTCAATCATGGTATTCTCTGGTTCTCAATTTTAAGAGGGAAAGAAAAGGAAAGAAAGTATACATATTTACCTTCGCAAACGAAATCTACCAATCAAAACCGATTATCACTCTTAATGACGTCACACGAATACAAGATGGCGAACAATCATCTCATATCCAGCATACCTTGTATTCTTTATACCATAGGCGTTTTTCTTTTTTAGCTCAGAAAAGAGTTCTGAACATCCTCTGAACAAAGCTTGTTCTGGTTCTGAGCGCTCAGAATTATTTTTGAAACACACCTGAACACTAAGCTGTCACTTTTTTTTCAATTTCACCTATCAAATGCTTGTGTTCAGCATTCAACTCGGTCTGCTCAGTTATTTTATTCTGAGCTCATAGAGCGCGCTCTGAACAAGCTCAGAGCACGTTCAGAACGAAAAAAGAAACACAAATTTGAAGCTCTGAACGTTCAGAGGTAAAAAAGAAACACAATTTTATGTTTGACAGTTCAGGCTCTGCTCTGAACTAAAAAAGAAAAACGCCTCATGCTACGTACCCCTCTTTAAAATTCTGACATTTCGAACTTATTTGAATGACTTTGTCCCCTTTCACACAGGGAAACCAGTTGCTGGAGATTTTTTTGACGTTTTCCTTTAATTGCCTTGTGGCTTTCACATAAGGAAACTGAATTGCCGGAGATTTCTGTTTTTTACATATAAAGTCTATTGAAGGAATGTGATAAAAATCTCCTCAATCGTTGACCGGGGATATTTTTTTTTATTCCCCTTACTTCTTTCCCTTCTCGCCTACAAATTCCCAGTTTCCAGCAACTCAGTTTCCTTGTGTGAAAGCAGTCTTTCCTTGAACGGAACCATTTATTTATTTACAATTTCAATATAATTTTATATTTGCAAGAGCGTGAACACTTAATGTTAAAAAACATTAAACATTACAGTCAATTTATTCTTTGAACATTGCCTTGTGCAATTAATAAAGTTTATATAAACAATCACGCAAAGGAATGATTTTTAAGTAAATAATTGTGATGTGTTCATTCAAATTAAGACGTACTTTTTTATAAGCTTGAAGGGTCATTAAAAGAAGTATAAAGTATTTAACTAGAGCAAATGACAAGCTCAGTAGATAAGACCAGGTACAGACGCAGACTTGCTGCGATTTCATTTTTATCAAATATATCATTAGATGGTGCCAACCGCGACGTACAACTTGGATCCAATATCTTTGCATTGCGTAATGGTGCTACTTCTAGTGCACAAGTTGAGTTTCGCTCACTTAAAAAAACTCGAAATTGTAAACACCCCGATAGCCCAAATGTTGATAAGCAAGTAAATGAATCGAAAAATATGGTTATTGAATTGATAGAATCTCAACCGGAGAAAAGAAAAGCAATAATGTTATTTGGGAAAAGCTCTGATAGATTATCCGAGAGTAGTGACTCAGATAGCGTTAAATTGCCAAAAAAAACGACATCCTTAGCACCATATAGAGAGAGGTAAGTTTTAAAGCGACTTCTATGCAATCATTTTTAAAGGTTAACAATAACGGGGTAATTTTGCTCCTGTTTAAGTGATAATTTCAGAAAATCCACCATAATCGACTAAGAGACTAAAGTTGATTTAACAAAAATGAAAAAAAAAAAATGTTTACAAATAAAAAAAGCAGTGATTGTTCCACTGGTGTTCACATTCAAAACACATCTTCACTCGCACCTTAGTACAGAAGTGACAAGTGATATATATACATATATACCATTATTGAGTTAAGGCAATATAACATTATTATGTAGGTGAGGCTCACAGATGTACCGAACCAAACCATAAAAAACATCCAAAAACTGATAGTGATAGTCTTTATCAATAAATTTCGTGGACGTAAGGTGACTGTCACAGGTGATAATCATATTTGTGTGACTATTTTCTGTGACAGCCATTTATCTATCACTTTCATGTTAAACTATTTATGGATGCTATATTTTCTGCATTTTCAAGTCAAAGTACCTTATATTTGGATACATTTATATTCAATAAATAAATATTTACATAGTATTTTTATTTCTAAAACGTTTGAGCCTTAAAATAAAATTTGTCATGAGAGCTTTTTGTACACGTTATTTATCTACGAGTATGTAGGAAAATATTTATTAAATTATTAAGTCCATTGAGGTTCACATTTCATTACAAATCTATTCAAAACTGCCTTGAATAGTCATCTTTATTTATTAAGAATTTAAATAAAATTATTTCAGTTGCAATTATAAAGAGAACCTTCAAATTGACTTGAGAGAAATGTCAAATCTTGCTAGTATGGGGCCGGTTATAGCAATCAGGAAAACGAATCAGGAAAAACTTTCAAATGGATTTTTTGCACTACTTTCATTCGATTTGAAACACAAATGCTACACTAATCTAAGACAAATAACTCATAGAATTTTTTGATCAAATAATAGTAATAATAAATTATTAAACAATTATTTTTTGTTAAAAATGTATTTATTTATTTTCCTGATGAAAATTCAGTTTTCGTGTCAGCTGATCGTAATTTCCCACAAAATGGATCAAAAAATTCCAAACAGTTAAATTCCAATTTAACTGATTCCACTGAATTGCGAACGAAAAAGTTTTTCGTGTGCATTTCAATCAGGAAAACTTGGCGTTAGGTGGCCTACTGACATATTTTTTCCTGTTTGCTTTAACCATCAGGAAAAATATTTAATTTCAAACTGTTTCAACTTGATACCAAATTTGCACTATTTTTTTGGTGATCACTTTACGCAGATGGAAAATCAAATATTATCACATGTGACTGTCACAAATGTCATGATCACAAATCACCTTATACTACGTTTTCACTGAACCATATGAGGTAATTTAGTTGCAAATTTCCAAATGAAATCCGAAATTACCTCATTTTCCATACAAATTCTCGTTTGCAAATGAGCTAATTGCAACCAAGTTTGAATGAAATTAGGTTGGAAATTAGGTGAGAACAAATCAATTTTATGCTATTGTGAATTTTTATCATGATTGTGAGTCATAATAGAAAGACTGCTTTCACACAAGGAAACTGAGTTGCCGGCAACTGGTAGTTTGTTGGCGAGAAGGGCGTAAGGGGAATAAAAAAAAATTTCCCTTACATCCTTCTCGCAAACAAACTAGCTAGTTTCTGGCAACTCAGTTTCCTTGTGTAAAAGCGGTCAAAAACACCTGATTCAAAGGTCAAATTTGAAGTAGGAACGTCTCAAGATACTTATATTACAGGTAATATCACTAGCGCTTTCATTTTTGATCAATTCTGCGCATGTTGTCAAAATCAATAGAAAACAAAATTGAATTTCAAACAATCACAACAAATTTGTTTTTGTTTACTGTGTACTTACACAAAGGGCTGCCATATTGAAATTTGACAAGCTGCGCCTGATAGCACCTTAGATATGTGTACTGTGGGCACAGTAATATACAGAGTGTCTTTTAATTCGTCAATAGTATTTTAGGGCATGATTTTTGGGTGTATTCTAAGAAAAAAATTGTTCTACAGTAAGGGGGGCCTATCTCCAATTTTGATATCATTTATGGGGAATTTAAAAAAGTCTTATTTTGGTGTAACTTGACCCATGTTAACGGTATTTGCGCTGTTAGTAATAATCATCGTTTAGGCCTTAATTTTTAGAAGAAATACCAGCCTTTGTAACCGCGTATAAATACATTTTATATGTTTTCTGAGTCTTAAGGTATTCAGTTTTTAGCCTGTTCCATTTTGCCTGCCCATGCTAATTTTTTGACTTTGGGGTCAATTTTCTCCAAAAATGCGTAATCAACATGATGTTCTAATAATTTTTTGAATGTATGTAACAATACTAAAAATTAAAGTCAGTAACAAATTTGCCGAAAAACCCATAGATTTTATGATCAATTGGAAAAACAGCGGCAAGTAAAATTTAAAAAAAAATGTTTTTTAGCTTTAAGCTCAAAAAGCTATGAATACAAAATGATATGTGTGGTTATCTATAATTTTTATTTTATGTGTGAACTAAAACAGTTATAACAGGTGTTCGAATGAGTCCTCTTTGATTTTGTATGCATGCTTCAGCCCGTTTTCGTAATTCACTGATATTGATATTAATAATTTTAGCAAATGCCTCATTTCTGAGGACGCTTTGAGCATGCGCTCTTCTAATTCACTTTAAGTTGCTATTTTGGTTGAATAAATGATTTATTTCATTCTCCCCCATTCAAAAACATTCAATATTGTAGGGTCAGGTGATCTTGCAGACTATTGAACTGCTCTAACTTTTTCCTATCCAACGATTACCGCTTTCTCTTAATCTTTTTGTAACCTTTCGAGCAAAGTGGGCTGAAGCACAATCAAGTTAGCAATAAGATGAAGATGAACCTCTGGAATGTCTTCCAATAGTTCTGATAAATCATTTTGCAACAACTACAGATAGTTTGTAGAATTCAACTTAAGTGGCTACTAAAAATAGTATGTATTCAAACCAAAGAATGTCAGAGTGCACCCGTTATAACTGTTTTAGTAAAAAAAACATACTTACAAAATTATCTAAAACCACACAAATAATTTTTATTCATAGCTTTTCGAGCTTAAAGCTACAAAAAACATTATCATAAAATCTATGAGTTTTTCGGCAATTTTATGTCTGACTTTTATTTTTAGTATTGTTACATACATTCAAAAAGAAATTATTTAAACATCATGTTGATTACGCATTTTTTGGAGAAAATTGACCCCAAAGTCCAAAAATTACCATGGGCAGGAAAAATGGAACAGGCTAAAAACTGAATATCTTAAGACTCAGAAAAGATATAAAATTTATTTAAACGCAGTTACAAAGGCTGGTATTTCTTGCAAAAATAATGGCCTAAACAAAGTTTCTATCATTATTACTTACAGCGCAATTACCATAAACATGGGTCAAGGTACACCAAAATAAGACTTTTCTTAAATCCCCGATAAATGTTATCAAAATTGGAGATATGCCCTTACTGTAGAACAATTTTTGATTTGTAAACATCTTAGCGCTAGGTATTAAGAAAAAAACAAACTCTCGGTATGGGTAAACTTGAAAGAGGAAAGACAAAATTACGGATACGCCACCATCTTGTTTATTTAGATTTTTAACTAATGGATGCGAATGGTTCGTGCATTGAATAGAGTAAATTGAGATAATGTGGTAAATGTCGGTAATGTGGTAAATGTCGGTAATGTGGTTGGGTATAGTAATACACCAACGACACCAACCAAGCCAACGGTTTGTGCATTAAATAGTGTCGGGAAAATTATCATCATCATATAATTGTGGAAAATGCAGTTTTTTAACGCATGGTGCAACTGTTATGATTTTAAGGTCAAAATTGGGTATGATTTTAAGAGTTGCCACATTCTATAAAAATACGATTTTTGAAAGTGGAGGGTGAGGTTAGAAACAAAATTAAATACATATTTACGCTCAGCCATGAATCACATGAAATAACATAACATGTTCGACGGGCGCCTTTGGCAACCTCATCAGTTTACTATATACTTTAAGCTGTAGTATAAACTATATACTACACTGATGTTTACACATCATCCCCTTGAGTCCCGGTACTCACACATTTTTTTTATAAAATACCCAAGAGTCATGCCCTAAAATACTATTGACGAGTTAAGGGACACCCTGTATGTATCTTGTACTGTGGGAACGTCCAACCAGTGTGACCGCAGGTTTAATTTTTAATGAGTCCAGCCTAAAAAAATGAGCCATTTTAAAAATATATGAGTCCCAATAAAAAAAAAACTTTTAGGTTTATAACAAGGCTGTTTTGTCCTAACCTAACTTTACTCTGTTCAACAAATATTGTCAGTACAGGGAAGATAGGACGTTTGTATCTCTGTCTGGTCGTATTGGCTTGCATATACCTATTTCAAGTAAAAGCTTTCATAGCTCATAGAGTTTCCGTACTTAGCATTATATCTCACCTTAATTAATTCTATTCTCAAAAGCTTGAAAACAGACGGCTGTCTTATAAAAACCACTAGAAAAAGCTCTTTTGTATTGCTTTCAATGGGTAAGTTTAACTCTGTTGGAATATATAAATATATTTTTTTAGCTCACACCTCACACAGCCAGAGTAGAAACAATTATATGATGAGCATCAGTGTGCCATGGACATGCAATGAGGACAGAGTATAACTAATCATAAATCACATGTAGGTAGGTATTTCTTTTTTTTATCGAAAACATAAACAAAAAAAGAGTGTGTGTAGCAGTGCATACACGCGTATGAAGTGAAACTTCTTTATCGTTGCAAACAAAATTTGCTGCAAGATGGCTTTAACATATAAAATCTAACAACCCTATTACGGCTATCAAATATCAACACCATATTTGATAATATTTAATATTATCTATTATTAATATTAAATATTATCAAACAAATTGATGAATCGGTTTTGTAGTACAGTAACTATATACTTTTCATTTTAAATAAAAGCATTGTTCTACGAGTTCAAAGTAACTTAATCTGCTTCAACTTGAGACCAAAGCCAACTCTGTACACCCAATGGTTTCCAAAATAGAGCAATTCAAAATTTAGCGATCAAAAAATTAATATAAAAAGTAGTGTTATCAAACAGTATACTGGAAAATAAAGAATGGTTGACATAAATGCATCAAAGTACTGGAGCGTGTAGAGTGGGCCAAAATAATAGGACAGTCATATCGGAAGGGGGGTCTATATACCCCCGTTAAGATGGGAGGGTCAATTATCTAAAAAATGACTTAAGGTAGAAACAGCACTACTGAAAAACAATGGTAACAGCCACAATATTCTCATATAGCTTTTCTAAAGCCCAGAAACCCATTCTTAATTTATATTTTTCAATAAAGTTATTTTAATCGATACTTTTTGAGAAATCAATTTCCAGACTCAATATATTGAAAAAGCAAATTGCTCCAATGATCCTGTTTCTACTAAGTAAATAGTAGAACATTTTTTTTCAGAATGTTGAGTTTAATTTCTCAAAAACTATCGATTAAAAAAACTTTATTAAAAAATATAAATTAAGAATGGGTTTCTGGGCTTTAGAAAAGCTATATGAGAATATTGTGGGTTTTAACCATTATTTTTCAACAGTGTTGTTTCCACATTAAGTCATTTTTTTAGATAATTGCAGACCACCCTTCCGATATGATTGTCCTATTCTTTTGGCTCAATCTACACGCTCCAGTACTTTGATACATTTATGTCAGCCATTCTTTATTTTCCATTATACTGTTTGATAACACTACTTTTTATATTAAATTTTTTTATTGCTAAATTTTGAATTGCTGTATTTTGGAAACCATTGGGTGTACAGAGTTGGCTTTGGTCTCAAGTTGAAGCAAATTAAGTTACTTTGAACTCGTAGAACAATGCTTTTATTTAAAATTAATTATTTGGGACTAAAATTACCAATAACTTAAAAAAGTGCAAAAAAAATCGTGGTTTTTCTGATTTTTGACCATGAAGCGGTCACCGCTCGAGGTCGAAAACTTAGGTTAATTACAAGGCCAATATCCTGAACAACTCAGCAAAATATCAGAAATACCAGACTTGACGCTAACGGTGCTTTCCATACAAACGACAAGGTTACTGGACTATTGGTGATCAATTATCAATATTAGGTTTGTTCAGTGAAAAGAATCTAGATTAGTACAGAACAGCACAAATTGTCAGAACAAGTTAGAACAGAAAAATGCAGCACATGCACCAATGTGATTACAGTTTCCGATTAGCTTTGAAGAAGTGCAAAATTAAATTTAATTTGGTTGGAATAAGTTATGAATTATTAGTTTTTTTTTGAAAGACGGATATTTGTTCAGATAATTCCGACATTTTTATAAGCGGATTATCAGTGATAACATTGGGTACGTTCAGATGACCCTTCATTTGAAACAATTTTTCGACAGCTGACCAATCACAGTCTAAAAATGTGCCTTACTTGCAAGTAAGTCCCCTAAGTCCTCTGAACCTACCCATTTTCACTTGCAAAAATGTAAACTTCAAACTTTTTGTTTTTATGCTGACAGAAATCTATCAGCTGTTACTTTGATACTTGACATTCATTGTGCTTAGGAACCTACTCTGAAAAACTTCATTGAATATAAAGTGACAGAAGTTAGATCAGTTTAGAGCAAGGTTTTTACTCACGGAACACACAATCTTGTACTTTTCTGATATTTTCTGTTCCGAACAGATTTATTAAACAGACCTATTCTTGCTGAACTGTGAATTTTAAGAATTATTGTGAATAAATTGTTCATCAAGTTTTCACTTCCATCAGCTCCACCAATTTAGCCAGCTGTTTTTGTTGCATATAATTTGACTACATTGTAAAGAAAATTGTTCTAAATGAATAGCAATATGTAAGAAGTATAAACTACTTGCATTTTTAATACAAATAACAAAATAAAAGTAAGATGAAAATACTAGAAAATAGTCTGGTGGACTGACGGCAAATAATTATTTTAAACGTCAAACGAAATAGGTTATATTCACAAAAGATTTTTGTTCGTTATTCACAATGAGTCACAATATAATGTCGTTTTCAGTTGGAGGTTCGGAGTTACTCCTTTTTGACTCCGCTTACTCCAAAATTATTCGATTGGCTGTTCCGAGTAATGTTTTCGGAGAAAAGTCTGTTCCGGAATTAATAAAGGAGTAGATCCGGAACACACATATACAAATAAACCCTTTCATCGGATTATTTGTCAAATTAATTTTTCTCGACTGAACGTGCAAAATATACATAAATATCAGACAATTTACGCCCATACACATAAATATTTCACAAATTAGTCTCGGAACAGTAGAAAATAATTCGATTGGAATCAAAAAGGAGTAGTACTGTTCCGAAATCCAATCGAAAACGACATAAAATTAACACATTCCTTGGGGTACACATTATCGATTAGACGGCTTTCACACAAGGAAACTGAGTTGCCAGAAACTGGCTAGTTTGTAGGCGAGAATGGTGTGAGGGGAAATTTGTTGTCTTCCTTTTACGCCCTTCTCGCCTATGTTGTACATACATACCTAACCCACCAGAGGAAATCGTCGTGCATTGAACTCAACGCATTTCAGTAGTTGCTTTGTTGCAGTTTGACTGCCCAAACGGTATCATCTTACCGATATCTGAGTCAATGAAAATGCAATAAGTTAATAATTGAATTGTGCTGCGTACTCAAACGTGCCGACGATTATCGATGGCTGAACTCAGGGCTTTCGATCGGTCGAATGACTCGACAAGCCATAAGTCTTAAAACAGAACTTGTGAGTGTCGTTTCTTACATTAACATTGGCGCAGCCGGTTTCCCGAACCGATATAAAAATATCAACCAAATTAAAGTGATAGTTATTAGTAAAAAAAAGAAGAAAAACACAAAACACATACAAAAAAAAAAAAAAATATACAGTGAGTGAGCTCATAGAAATCGCCAACAACCGACAATAAAAAAAAGAAAAAACTTGAAAAACTAAATAACAGTGTGTGAGCTGATGGAAATTGCCGACAGCCAACAGTAGAAGAAAACAAAAAAAAAAAAAGGAAGGAAGTTAAGTATGAACTCAAATTACTCAGTTTTGTTTTGATTGTGTGATACCGTCGTGTTAGTTGAATAATTTTTGTTTAATATTGAGGTAGGTTGCGTTTTTGAAATTCTGTGTGTAATTTTTTTGGTGTCTAGTTAATGGCCAAAAGGCAAGTTGAGGCCGAACTTAATGAACTGATTGATGAGACAGAGTATCTGAAAAAAGAAAAGAAAGAACAGCAACGGCAGCTAAAATCGTTGAACGATTCTCTTTTTTCAGAGCTGAAGGAAATTTTGAACCCTGAGGTTTATAGACTGGTCAGTTTTCAGTTCAGCTCTCAGTGGGGTAAGTTTACGCGTGTAGAAACTACAGACGCAATTCTTACGGAATATATTAAAGTCGTACCTTAATTTAGTAAAAACCCACACTAGAGAGACAGAAGAACTTAAAAAACAGCTTGAAAAAAGCGAATTTATTCGTAAAAACGCTGAAAAACGACTTCTGCAAGCGGCAGAAGAAGCTGATCAGGAAATAGACCAGCTAACATTTGAGTTGAACAAAAGTTTAACAACTTAAAGGGAGCTAAAGGAAAAAGTTTCAATAACACCTTCAGCGGGGAGTTCGAAAAACTTACTCCAGCTGCTCTGTACCCCTCAACATACCTCCACACCAAAATCATCAGTGGACAGAAATCTTGTACACACAGCAGTACAAACCACAGCGTAGAGTTCATGAGTTCTTAAATGCCTGCAATCTGGCATCAAAAATGGTTAAGGCAGAGATTCTAGTGTCTCTTATTTCCACGCGACTAGTAGGTGATGCGTTTGAACTAATTTTTTCAAACTCGGTCAAGAAAATGTCGGAGTTGGCAAACTGTTTAAAGACAGTTATTTAGTGCAAAAAACATTAGACAATGTACTGACCGAGTTAAAACAATGTCACCAATTGCTAGGAGAAGATGTGAAAGCATTCGCGAGGCGTCTAGCCCAACTTCAGGCTACGTCATACAGGGGCGTATACAGCTTTAGTTCTTGGGGGGGGGGTCATGCCAAAAAAAAATAACACAAACTAATATTTGTTAAAAGTCAAGTGCCTTATATTTTTTCGTTCATATTTTACTGTGCGTAGCTATATAAAAGAAAAAGCCAAAAAAATCTTAATTAACTATACTAAAGGGTTTTCCAATAGGGACAGGTTGATTTTGACAGCTTGTGGCGGCCATATTGTTTCTTTTACTTTCGGTCAAAATATCCTCTTTAAATCAGTTACTACAGGCAAATCATCATGGTGAGTTACAGCGTCGAGCAACACGTGCAAATGATGTTTTATAGCAGTTAGAAGTTTTTCTCAATTTTGGTCGAAAAATGTTCTTTAGCGATGAGGCCCATCTTTGGATGAATGGGTACGTGAAGCAAAATTGCTGGATTCGAGACGACACTAATCCACGCGAGATTCACGAAGTTCCAATGCATCCAAATAAAGTTTCTGTTTTGTGTGGATTTTGAGCTGGATGCCTGGAGGCGTCATCGGTCCGTATTTCTTCGAAAATGATGCTGGCCAGGCCATCACCATCAACGGCGATCGCTATAGGTCGATGATCACCAACTTCTTGTGGCCTAAATTGGATGGTATGGACACTGAAGATATATGGTTTCAACAGGATGGCGCTACGTGCCACACAGCTTAAGAGACAATCGATATTCTGCACGAGCGGTTTCATGGCATGGTTATCTCGCGCCGAGGCGACGTGAATTGCCCACCGAGATCGTGTGATTTGACCCCTTTGGACTTTTTCTTGTGGGGATTTCTTAAGTCGCAGGTCGTTGCGAATAAGTTGCAAACCACCTTGAACCTCAAAGACAACATAATCGATGCCATCGGTCAAATTCAGCCTGATTTATGCGCCAAAGTCATCGAAAACTGGACCTTTCGAATCCGCAAGCGAAGACGGGGCGGCCATTTGAACGATGTTATATTACTATAATAGGGCTCTCAAATAAATATAAAACCTTATTGATATCTTGTTTTATTCAATTTTAATATCGACCCGCCCTTAATGGGAAACCCTATAATACATTACCTTTGTTAAAAATAAGTTAAAATAATTTAAAATCGTTCATATCCTGGAAAAATATATCGTATCTTAACTCATTTAATTTCAAGACAGTTAAAAATCAAAAGTCGGCGTGAAATACCAGACTACGAATGTAGTACTAAATTTTCACTACGCCAAGTTAGGCAATTTCGTTGAAAATATATATTTCGAACTGCCAAAGCCAATTCAAAATGAAATGAGGTACCTATACAAAAAAATTCACAAATTTAAGACCAAAACACTTTTTTGGTATTTGCAAAGTTACCTCATTTTTGGTTCCAAAGAAAATTTAAATAAACAACTGAGTCGAACGAACCTTTATTAGCTGGACCAGTGACCGCGCTCTTCGTTTTTATTCCTGACTGTTACATTTTTTATTTCGGAGGGCCTCAGCAACAGCATACAGCAATCTCCAGTTGCGTGACCAAAAAAAATCAGTTTAGCTAGCTGTCAAAATACTGAGGGAAAAAATGTTTGGATTCGCTTGATCATTTGTTTTGAATTTTATTCAGAATTTATTTTAATCCTATCAAAGTTTTTATTTCAGCGAATTGAAGTTGCAGGTAAAATTAGTAAAATATCATAGATACTGTGCACTGTTTTCTGTTTCTTAATTTTAGTAAATAGATATCTATAAATATTCACTACTGAAAATGAAAACAATAGCTCTGATTTTCAAGAATGACCACTTGTGTAAATTGCTCTTTTTACAATAGTGTTACTAAATAGTTAAACTAAAAATACATTACAAATTCGTATTATAATTTAATACAAAGATTCCTCTTCGTTGCGTTTCAAGAAAAGTGTGAACAAAGTTCACGAGTGATTTTAATATGCTTCTGATTTGAAAAAAATATATGTCTCTAAGACTGCCACCAATGGAAAAGTGAAAGGCACCTTCCAAAATAAATATGTACATCAAATATACCTTATCTTTTTATCTTTCTTACCAGTAAGCCTTTCTGATAAAAATAATGGACAAAGTTGTTAAATTCTACGAGCCTAGTCGCTTTTCGTCAATAATTCCATCCGACTGGTCAAATGGTTCACCGCAAGGAGTTCCAAAAAATCTCCTTTACCATAGCTATTGGCTTTTGCATTATGGGATTCATAGGTTACTTTGTAAAAGTAATCCACATCCAAATCAATAACAGTATTGTTCGATCGTAAATGTTGAATAAGTGCAAACAAAATCCTTTCATAATAGGTTTTCATCATAGTTTTATATATTTATGTCTTTTATCGTTAAGATTAGATAGATATTTACTTAATAGATAATCAGTTTTGGTTTACATATTGCGTCTTTAGCACAGCTTGTACAGAGATATGACAATTATTTAATGTCTTACTACTGTAAAATATTATTTTAATAAATTTGCAATGTAATGAGAAGAAATATAATTTGGTTTGAAGGAAAACTATTAGCAAAAATTTTTTTGGTTAGAATAACTATAAATCGAAAGTTATCACTTTTTTTGCTTTAAAAAATAATCTGTCATACAAACAAAATAATTTCTGTATGTGTGTTTAAAGATTTTATTTTCAGAAAAAAAAAATATTCTTTTCTCCGCACTTTGATTTCTGTTTGGTTTAACAGGTTTTGGCTGTCATCTCAAAACGGAAACTAGCCTATGCATATATTTTAAGATTTGAATGCATTATCATATTATGAGAAGTTTCTTGTTATATTAAATTTGAGGTACGTGGAAGAAAATCAAAGTATCATCGATTGACCACAAAATAACGTACCTACGTACCATTGCCATGAAAATTAAATTTCTTATTGAATTGAAGTTACCAACATTCAAATTCTCTATTGAATTCTAAATTATCAATCCAAAATCCTACTAGCTTTCTAAGTAACCAACTTTCTTTTTTTTTTCTATGTGGTTACTAAATAATTATTTCAGATCAACAAAATAATCTTGAGTTCTCGGGGGGGGGGGGACATGACCCCGTGACCCCCCCCCTGTATACGCAGTTGACGTCATATGAAATAATTGACTCCAGATATAGGGCAGATGAGTCGGTTGGTCTGAAAAAGGAGGTTGCCAACACGGTTTTGACAACGTTTAAAATAGGACTGGTCTATCCAACTCTTCGACAGTATATGCTGGGCAGCAAAAGTAGCGACCTGAATGAAATAGCAGAGGATGCGCTGAAAACATCTTTGCTTATCCAGCTAAACGCAATGGGCTGCATGGGGGCTGGAACGTACCAAAGTCCTGTCCATAATTATCAAGACCCATTGAACAATTGCCTTATCAATTCATACCAATCTTTATCTTCCCTGCCCCAACCGCAATCCACTAGTATTTACAACACATACCCACATCTGCCCCAGCAACCTCAAATGACAACTAGCATACCAATACAAACACACTTGTCACATTATAATAATTAAACACATGCAGTCTGCATATATTCAAATACCTACACCACAATTCACCACTCAATTTCAAAACTCCCCCCACTCCGAAAATAGGCAGTCAACTAAATTCACAAATCAATTTAAAACCTGTGGATTCTGTGGTAAATTAAACCACACCTATGTTGATTGTACTATTAGAAAAAGAAACACCATACTGCGACACTTGCGAAGACTATGGGCATAGTCAAAACAGTTGTCCCCGCTCACAAATTCGAGTCACGCAGACA
The DNA here is from genome assembly GCA_949320155.1 of Melangyna quadrimaculata. Taxonomy (NCBI): domain Eukaryota; kingdom Metazoa; phylum Arthropoda; class Insecta; order Diptera; family Syrphidae; genus Melangyna; species Melangyna quadrimaculata. The sequence continues at coordinate 110,556,611 of OX439485.1, forward strand.
ACAAGTCAAAAGCCCAGAGTCAAATGCAAGTGGTGTTCTAGGGTGGGGCATGTGGAGGACGATTGTTTCTCTAAGAGGAATTACCTTAAGGAACAATTGGGAAACGGCACGGGGGCCAGTTTAAATTATTAAACTGTGCCCCACAAAATTTGCCCTCCACAAAGACCACATCACCAAAAGCTGCCTCTTCAAATAAAGATGAAGAAACTATTAAAGGAAAAAAAAAAAAAGACAGCAGCGCATTTAGTAAAAGAGCCTCAAAGACTTAAAGAGAAAAGAAAACAAAACGTTGACTCGAAGGAGTCCAATTTTTTTTACTTTTGAGTCGGTTCGTAAAACGAAACGTAAATCAAGGCCACGAGTATCTGGGGCAAAATTTGTCCTAGGTCAATATTATCTCTGGTTACTTATTACGAATATTTGCTTGATTGTAAGTAAGTGTCGCGGAAAGCTTACTGAATGTGTTGTCTTTTTGGCAAATACGTCTAAGAAATTTACTTCTACAGTTTATTGTAAGTATTTGCCTCCGCTTACAGCACCGGGGATTAAAAAGAAAATATTGTTTACATTTAAGAACATTCGTAAGCACGATGTGTTCGTCGAGCTGCTTACTTCAATAGCTTAGTACGGAAAGGTACTTCTACTTGTAGATACAGGGGCAGACTCGAGCTTAATTAAACGAAGTTCTCTTCAAAATTGTATCAATATAAACACCCGAGAAACAAAACAACTGGGTGGTGTCTTTGGCGGTGTAGGTGTAACAGTGGGTACAATTAAGACCAATTTGTTTTTCCCTAGAAAATTTTGGACTAAATGGAATGATGTCGGTGGACTAGACGATATACCAGCTGATGGTATAGTGGGTCGTGATATCCTTTGGAATCATACGATCATCGACGCAGTTTCCAAAAAAGTTAAATTTTTGGATGGAAGGAAAAAGGTTTTAATTGATCTACCCCTCAAATAATTGCCAACGAGCCCCTTAACTGTCTCTTCATTAAATGTTGTGAAGTATAAGATTGAAGCTCGGACACTAACAGTTGTGAGGATAGAAATTCCTGATTCGAAATCAAATGAACTGTTAATACACTCACAGGAAATTGATAATGGAATTTATTAAGGAAACACAATTGTAAAGGCAAACAATGGTTACGTTCATGTCCCTGTTTTAAACTGCACAACAGAGGACTATTTCATGGATACAAATTTCGTACCGTAGAGCTTGGGAAACAGAGAGCTTTCCTGAAGAGTGGAAAAAAGGAATGATTGTCAAGCTCTCAAAGAAAGGAGATCTCACACAGTGCGAAAACTGGAGAGGAATATGCGTTCTGTCTGCAGTAGCCAAGATAAAAGCAAGGATAGTATTGGACCGAATTAAAGACCACCTCGAAGACACACTCGACGTCGAACAAGCAGGTTTCCGCACTGGATCTTCCTGTGTGGATCACATCAACACCTTGCGGATCATCATCGAACAGTGCTGTGAATATCGATCACCACTTCACCTGCTGTTCATCGATTTTGAAAAGGCGTTCGACAGTGTCAATAGAGAATTTATTTGGCTTGCTTTGCGCAGGAGGGGCATCCCAGATAAATTGATTGCTATTATCAAGGCTACATATGATGGATCCAAGTGTCACGTTTTGCACAAAGGTAGGCTGTCAGAGGAGTTTGAAATCCAAAGTGGAGTTAGGCAAGGCTGTATACTGTCACCAATACTGTTCCTGTTGGTGATAAGTGACGTACTGCACGCAGCTTTGTCAAATGGAAATGGAGGAATTCAGTGGACTCTGCAACCTCACCTCAAACATCTGGACTACGCGGACGACGTATGCTTACTCTCTCATAGGATCATCGATCTCCATCAAATGACAACAAGGGTGGAGAGAGAAGCAGAAATCGTAGGGCTTAAGATCAACTCGGCAAAAACTAAAAGGATCAGCCTTGGAACTTCCTCATCAATCCAAGTAAATATTTCTGGACAACCGGTAGAGATGGTAGAGGATTTCCAAAATCTTGGGAGTATTGTCTGTACGGGTGGCGGATGTGAACTGGACTTAAACAGCCGAATCAGAAAAGCAAAGGCTGCGTTCGGAATGCTGTCCAAAATATGGAGAAACAACTCTTTTAGCTTAAAGACGAAGCTACGACTGTTCCGCTCCAATGTTGAATCCGTTCTGATTTACGGCTGCAGCACTTGGAAAGTCACTGACACTGTCACTAGAAAGCTGCAAACCTTCGTTAATAGATGTCTACGAAACATCTTGGGGATTTTCTGGCCCAACCGTATCTCCAATGCCGAACTTCATGCGAGAACGGGTCAGGAGCCCATAGACTCCATTATACGAAGAAGAAAGTGGCAGTGGATTGGCCATACGCTTCGAAAAGGCGATCGGTGCATTGCATCTCAAGCAATGCAGTGGAACCCGCTCACACAGGAGGGAAGACAAGTGGGCCGGCCTAGAAGTACATGGCGAAGAACGGTCGAACAGGAATCGGCACGACTGGAGAAAAGTTGGAGAGAGCTGAAATATATTTCAAGAAATCGTACACGATGGCGCGTAGGTGTAGTGGAGGCCCTATTTCCCGTAAGGGAAACATCACGGACGTAATAGGTCCGAGGACCTAAGTAAATTTTATAGAAATACCTAAATATGAATCGATATTGAATTTTAGCCTTATTTTACTGCTTTTTGTGTTGATATTTCTGTTTAAAAAATATAAAATCAATAAAACTGTTTTCCAAAATTAAAAACAAATAAAAAATTGAATACATTATATTTAAATTTAATAAAACTGTTTCCAAAATTAAAAACAAAATAAAAATTGAAAACATTATATTTAAATTTAATAAAACTGTTTCCAAAATTAAAAACAAAATAAAAATTGAATACATTATATTTTAATTTTATAAAACTGTTTTCAAATTAAAAAAAAAAAAAAAAAAAAATACACAAAAAAAAAAAATATATTTGGTCTTGTCGACTGTTATTCGATTGATCGCTAGGTTTTCCCGGGAAAGGGAGGGATGTTGTACATACATACCTAACCCACCAGAGGAAATAGTCGTGCATTGAACTCAACGCATTTCAGTAGTTGCTTTGTTGCAGTTTGACTGCCCAAACGGTATCATCTTACCGATATCTGGGACAATGAAAATGCAATAAGTTAATAATTGAATTGTGCTGCGTACTCAAACGTGCCGACGATTATCGATGGCTGAACTCAGGGCTTTCGATCGGTCGAATGACTCGACAAGCCATAAGTCTTAAAAAAGAACTTGTGAGTGTCGTTTCTTACATTAACACCTAGAAACTAAAAATCGCCGGGTACTCAGTTTCCTTGTGTGAAAGGGGTCTTATCTTTGTCCCTGTCTACATTGAACGATTTTTCAGTGCCGATTTCTTGTTCGTTGGTGAAGGGAGTGAAAAGTGAGAGGTAGGGATCAAATCGTTTGTACCACAAAACTCGAACGATTTTTCCAGTCTGTTTATGTTCTCTTTCATCTTCTTTCCAGTTTTTTGTGTGTGTTCGGTGTCAGTGTGTCGTTCGTTTGACGGTGTGAGTTAATATCAATGAAAAATGAAGAGCATAGCAATAAGAAAATGAAGAAGACAAGGAAAAAAAACTTATGGAAAAAATCGTTCATCTTACACACATTACACAGTACATTTCACACGATTTCTGGAACAATCTTCGTGGAAAAGTCGGGCAATGTAGATCGGGACTTTGACAAATCTGTTTGACGTCAATTAGCCAACCGATACAAACAATTGTGAGCAATGCACGAGAAATACATAAATATAAATACAAACAAAATAGGTGAAGGTTTTATAGACGTTTTCTTTTAATTTCTTTTAAATAAAAGAAGGGTAGGAAGATCGAGTTGGATTAGGGTCGAATTTTAAACCCTCATTTTTCGTCATTTGAGTTCAACGCCTAATTTAGAGTTGAGTTGGAATGGTATTGAGATAACATATAAGGAATGCCATGAATATTATTTATTTCACAACAAAAACAAATAAAATTGAATAATTTTAATTGTACTACGCATATCTATGAAAACAAATACACCGTGCTTTACAGGCCGACTCCACAGGCCATGAACGATGTCCATAATCCAATCTACAATCCAATCCACAATCTGATTTGTATGGATATGTCACTGCTTGAACATGGATTTTTGCGACGCGCCATCGTTCATGGCCTGTGGAGTCGGGGTGTTAATAGATGGTCGTCAGCACATCTATCGAAGCAACACGACTCAGTTTTTTTGTCACAAATTTAGACTAGACTACGCTCCTGAAGAAGAGTTGAGTTGGTTGAAGCTCATTTCAACTCAATACAGGTTTACAAAGGGTGGAAGACAGCTGGCTGACGTAAATACGATATGCGTTATTTAATGTTGGATAAATGTTCCAAACAGCTATTTGGAAGAAATTCCACAAGGCCAAATGATATACACAGCACATTTTTACCGTTCGTTTTGTCTTTATGAATGTTCGTGAAAATCGTACGTACTTCTTTCATTATTTTTACGTTTATAGAATTTGGATTTGTTTTGTGGTAAGATAATTACTATTAATTGTTATTTAATAATTGTTATTTACGTCGAACCTTTAAACGAATTATTGAGTAATCAAGGCCATGTTAATACGACCCACAAGTAGTATTAAGTGTGACGGACATGGTGACAAGTTTTCTATATTTATATCAAAAGTTTTCCATATTTCCATATTTAAATGATAAATGTAATTATCACCTTCAGTAGCATATGAACTTCCTTCCATGCAGCCGTAAAGTGTAAACATAAAACAGTTGCGCAGTGTAAACGTCAAACATGCCCCATGTAAACCAATCAGTTTATTGTGCATGCACCATGCTAAAAGTTTTCTGAACATCTAACTTTGCCAATGTTCGATTTCCCATTTTTGTCACCTTTTTCTCCTTCTAAGATTCCAATTGCACCCTGAATAAAGAAGTTTCACTTCAAAAATATTTAATTCATAAATATTGTTAAACTAACTATTTTTGTGCTGAAGGTTTTCAATGAACAACAACCACTTGTGTTGGCTACCACCGAGTATTACATTTTGGCTGGGATTATTGCAATTTCATGGCTGCCACACCAAGGCTGCAGGTGCGGATGGCTTACAAGCCGAACTATTTAAATCAGCGGGAGATGAATTGGCTAGGAGCATACACCAGCTCATCTGCAAAATTTGGTCGGAGGAAAGTATGCCCGATGAATGGAACCTCGGTATAGTGTGCCCCATCCATAAAGAGGGAGATGTTCTGAAATGTACCAACTACAGAGGAGTTAGTCTCCTAAACGTCGCTTATAAAATCTTGTCGGCCATCCTGTGTGACCGCTTAAAACCTTTTGTCAACGATCTGATCGGCCCTTATCAGTGCGGTTTTAGGCCAGGCAAGTCAACCGTCGATCAAATGTTCACACTCCGACAGATTTTAGAAAAATCCCGGGAATTCCAGATCGATACACACCACCTTTTTATCGATTTTAAAGTCGCGTATTATAGCGTAAAAAGGGACGAATAATACAGAGCCATGTCGAGTCTCGGCATCCCTGCCAAACTCGTCCGCTTGTGCAGGATGACGATGGAGAAATCTCGCTGCTCCGTCAAAATTGGTAACAACACCACCGATTCCTTTGATGTTGAGAAAAGATTGAGGCAAGGCGACGCAACCTGTTCAACATCGTTCTTGAAGCCATTGTACGCAACGCACATGTCAACACCAGCGGTACAATCTATCAAAAGTCCGTTCAATTGCTTGCATATGCGGATGACATAGACATTGTTGGCAGAACGAAGCGAGCTGTGGCAGGGCCATTTGCGAGCATTGAATCGGAGGCGGCTAGAATGGGATTGGCGGTTAATGAGGACAAGACGAAGTATATGCTGTCATCGAGAGAGGAATATCAACATCGTCGACTCGGGCAAAATATCACGATGGACAGATATAACTTCGAAGTTGTCAAGGACTTTGTCTACCTGGGCTCCACTATTACATCGCAGAATGACATCAGTGCAGAGATCAAGCGAAGAATTACTCTTGCCAACCGCTGTTTCTTCGGTCTAAAAAGGCATTTAAGTAGTAAGGCCCTCTCTCAGAGAACCAAGGAGACTTTATACAAAACCCTAATCATCCCGGTCCTGCTTTATGGGTCAGAAGCATGGACACTGAAAGATTCGGATAAAAATCTGCTAGGGTGCTTTGAGAGGAAGATTCTTCGTGTGATTTTCGGTCCGGTGTGTATGGAAGGAGTATGGAGGAGAAGATTCAACGACGAGCTATACGGGCTATACAGCGACGTTGACCTGGTCAAAAAGCTGAAAATACAGCGGCTGAGATGGCTGGGGCACGTGGAGCGTATGGACAGCAACGCACCTGCCCGACGAGTCTTCGAATCCAACCCCGATGGGGTACGCAGCAGAGGAAGAACCCGTAACAGGTGGCGCAATCAAGTGAATGACGACATCAAAGCACTCGGTGTGCGCAACTGGAAGCGGCTAGCTGGGGACAGAGCTGGCTGGAGGGGCTTGTTAGTTGAGGCCGAAGCCCATCCTGGGCTGTGAGCGCCATCAAAAGTAAGTAAGTGGCTGCCACACCAATTATCAGATTCCTTTTAGTGGTGCTTAGTCTATAGTTCCAATTTTAATTTATAAATTGTTTTGCTGTCAACTGGATTCGAACCTAGACCAAGCTACCTCAGAGGCCGTTGCACTACGCATTGCACCACCGAGGTCACCTGATCGTGCCCATCCAAATGAAGGGTTTTCTAATTTACAATTGCATCTGGACCACTAGCATTTTTACAAGCCACACACAAGTTAGATGTTATTCATTCGGGTTCTTTCTTTTTCTCCTCTCCGTTATCACCGCAACAATTCGTTGCATATGTGTAAGGAGGGGAATTGTATAAAAGATTTGACACTGGTAAAGAATTAAATTTCATTCAAAGGTGTTTTCTCGTGATAACACTTGCAGTTTGGCTGCATAGCTTTCGCTCGTTCATATTTAACATTGAAGGTTTTAAATGAACAACAACCACTTGTGTTGGCACATATGCAACGAATTGTTGCGGTGATAACGGAGAGGAGAAAAAGAAAGAACCCTTGTGTGTGGCTTGTAAAAATGCTAGTTGTTCAGATGCAATTGTAAATTAGAAAAACCTTCATTTGGATGGGCACGATCAGGTGACTTCGTGGTGCAATGCGTAGTACAACGGCCTCTGAGGTAACTTGGTCTAGGTTCGAATCCAGTTGACGCAGAGGTGTAAACTTTCAAGTTCAAGTACCAGTCAAGTACCAAGTACCTTGGACTTGTACTTGTACTTGAAAAAACAAGTACAAGGTACTTGGTACTTGAAAATCATCAAGTACAAGTACTTGTTCAAGTACTTTCATCTAAGTACATTTACTGGGTACTGTAGTACTGCCCAGTACATTGTCAAGCACTTTTCAAGTACAAGTATATTTTCAAGTACTTTTTAAGTACAAGTCCATTTTCAAGTATTTCTAAAGTACAAGTATATTTTAAACACTGTTTGAGTCGCGTATGAAATTAAATGAACATATATTTTATAATTTATGAAGCAAATTATGTTATTTATGTATAACATATTTACCTAACCGAGGACAAGGGTTTGAAACGCAAGTAAAACTAGAATGATTATTAATAAAATTGGTCAAATTTGTACGTAAGTGGACATTTTTATGTTAGTAATAAACCAAGTATTTTGTATTTACTCAATTACCAGTTTTTTTTTTTCATTTATTTTTTAAGGTTTCAGTGAATTCATTAAATTCATTAAAATGATGGTCTGTAAGAGCACGACGCTTTGGGTGTTTACTAGACCTGCAAAAGAAAACAGTCGTTCCACGGGTAAATATATTATACAGGGTGCCCGCCGAGAAGGTATACTACTTTGTTTGTTTATATTGTTTGATTAAATGAAAAAGAGTGGATCTTATTTTGTTAAATGTTTCATTTAATGTCGGCAATTATGTATGGAATACAATATCAGATAAATATCCGCCTCTGTTAGCCTCACAAATGCGAGCCCTTTTGAGCACATTTTTCATTACATTCTCACACATTTCACGCGGTATTTCATTAATTTCATCGCGAATATTTTGTTTGAGTTGATCAAGCGTTTCTGGTTTGTTTGCATAAACCTTGCTTTGCAGATATCCCCACAAAAAGACGTCAGGAGCAGTCAAATCAGGCAACCGTGGAGGCCAATCAACATCACCATTTCCTCACTTGTTGTGGAAAAAGGTCTCGCAGTAATTCCATTGTAATCCTGGCTGTCTGCGGTGTGGCACCGTCTTGTTGATAGAGGACACCCTGTACATAAATAACATAATTTGCTTTATAAAATATCAAATACGTGCGACTCAAACATACGCGACTCAAACAGTGTTTAAAATAGACTTGTACTTTAAAAATACTTGAAAATGGACTTGTATTTGAAAAGTACTTGAAAATGTACTTGTACTTGAAAAGTACTTGAAAATGTACTGGACAGTACTACAGTACCCAGTTAATGTACTTAGATGAAAGTAGTTGAAAAAGTACTTGTACTTGTTGATTTTCAAGTACCAAGAACCTTGTACTTGTTTTTTCAAGTACAAGTAGAAGTACAAGGTACTTGGTACTTGAGTACAAATGTACTTAAGTACTTTACAACTCTGAGTTGACGGCAAAACAATTTATAAATTAAAATTGGAACTATATCTGAATCTGATGATTGGAGTGGCAGCCATGAAATTGCAATAATTCCAGCCAAAATAAAATACTCGGTGGTAGCCAACACAAAAGTTGTTGTTCATTCAAAACCTTCAATGTTAAATATGACGCACACATGTAAATTTTCCCAAAAACATGGCCAAAACTATGAAAAAAAATTTCAGATTTGTTGTTGTTTTTTAATGTTAAGTTGTTAAGAAATAGTTTGAGCTACAAACCGTATTGATAATAGGATACAGATTAATTGTTTTTAAGATTTTTTTTTATTCTTTTTTAGATTTAATTAAGAATAAGAGGTTGTTTTGGTTTGTTTTTCTTTATTTTTTTTTTCGGTGGTTTGTAAAACAATTGAGCATAGATTCTGCTCCTAGTGGTATGTTAAATCGAGGATGATTTTTTTTTTTGCTATATGTTTAGTGTTTAATTGATTTTTTAGCCAATTAATGCAATGTATTTGATCAGTAAAAAAGAAAACAAAAAACATATATTTGATAATGTAAAAGTAAAGTTAATTTGAGTCGCTTTGTAATCAAAATAGTCTTTAATTTTAGGTTTCTTTTTCCCCAATCAGAAACAGTCAAAATAAATTGCTACTTTTTTTAATATTGGATCTTAAAAATAATAAGGAAGGGTATTTTAATTTTCTTTTTTAATTTGAGCTTTTTACACAGGATCGCGATCTAGTTTCATTTTTCTTTCAAGAAATCAGTTCTCTGAAGTTGCACATATCGTGACATCACATTTTTTTGGCAGAAAAGGTGAAAAATGAAACCAATATTGCGATTTCAGAGTAAACAAGTAGAATTTTTAGTGATTTTGCTCATGATCACAAAAAGAGATGCTTGAGTCAAATAGTAAAATTGTTTTGTGGCAAAATTATCGTCCTTCATCCATAAGGCTCTATAGACCAATACTAATTCAATTCGTTCATGAGACAACCGATGTAACTGTTACAGAACTAAAACGGTGGTGCTTGAGCATAAAATGCTGCTTACAATGATTGACGGGAAGGTTTGTAGTGAAATTACGAAAACCAAAGATGTTACCTTTGTTATCTAACATCAAAGAATTTTAATGAAATAGACTTGGTGTTGAGCAAAAAGGTCCAAGACAAATCGAATCTCAGGTTTGGGTTATCCTCCTTGCATGCCTGGATTAGATTTTTTGAATGTTTACTTCATGTCTCCTATAAGCTCCCTCTAGGACATTGTACATTGGACACTAATTGTATTAAAAATAGCTCAAAGCAATAAATTCTATGCCTTTTTTTACGAGAAAACGCCAAATTTCAAAACTACCATTTTTATTCTTTTTGCATTTTTCTTCAAAACTAAACGTTTTTAATGTTATCATGCAATATAATAAATTGAAAATACACAAAAAATAATTCTGGCCATGTTTTTGGGAAAATTTACCTGAGTGCGCCAGTAAGTAGGTAAGAGAAGTGCGGGGTAAGAGTTCTAGTGAGGCATGTAGAAAATATAAAAACTAGACTCATGAGTCTGCTTTGTTGTTAATTCAATGTGGAAGTTGTCTATGTTGTTGTTGTTTCAATGTATTTTGAGGTGCCTCACTGTTTGTAATGTAAAAACGACGGTACTCTCCAGTACGTAGTCAATCTTCCCAATCTTAACAGGGTCTTGTATAAGTCTCCTCAGTCCTCACAACCAGGGAGCAGACAGGTCATGGTGGAATGTACGTGGGTTTATGGAATATTACAAAAACAATTTCAATGGAAGTTAGGCGTTCTGTTTTTAATTTCACATGCAATTTCTTAAGTTGAGTGCCATGCAAACACCAGCCGGCACGTGTATGTTTGAAAAAGCTCTCCCATAAAGCCTGTACTGAAAATATAAACTGAACAGAGTATAGATAAATACAAATCCGCATGTTACACTTAAACTTGAAAAATTATATCTGATGTCATCGAACAGCGCTCCAGCGCGGCAGACAGCGAAGCGGTTGTCGCTGTTCGTGCGTCGTCTTCGTCACCCATACAAATTTTCTATTCGAACGACATAAAAACACGCTTTCGCCGTCTTATACTGGATTTGAACTAATTTGCTTTGCATCTCTTTTTTCATTATTGTTGTATTGTTCCTCTCTTTGTTTAACCACCGCGAAAAAAAATACGACGGAATAACACGGTGGTCGCATTGTTTTTTTTTTTATTTTTTTCCAAAATGCTGTGAAAAAAGTGATATGGGTCGGGTAAAAAGCGTATATAGATCATGACGTTATCTAGAATGACAAAAATCTCGAATGGCAAAAATCTCGAAAACAAATCTCGAAGGCTAAAATCTCGAATGTACAAAAATCTAGAACGTACAAAAATCACGAAAAACTATATCTAATAAAAAATCGCGAAAAAACAAATTCGTCCGAGATTTTTTTTTTTACCTTTTTACCTTTTTCAATAGGTTAAACTTTAAACCCAAATAAAACGCATAATATGTTCAATGTATGAAACAATTTATTTTTCTGGTCAAATGGTCAAAAAAGAACAACAAATGAAAGTGTTTTTAACAAAAATCAAATATATAATAGGATATGTATGTATCAGTGGCCATAAATTTGTTTTTTTTTATTATAAAAATAAAATTTAAATAAGTTAGACTCCGATAAGAACTAATAAATCAGTTCAGTTCAGTCATCCGACGTGCACGGACGTAAAAGCGGAATATATTTATAAAATAAATAATCCACCCCGAAACATAGAAGGATTAGTCAAATCAGGTCTACCTTTGGACTACCTGAGTTTTATTGCCTCAAGTAATAAAGAAAAGGGGAACAAACAGTTAAATCCAGTGTTAATGTGTACCCAAAAGGTTTTTTTTTTCCTGAGGATGGAAGAAGACATGGTTGTTCTCTCTGGAGACGAATCCATCCTAAGAACCGAGAGTGAGAGCTCAGTAGAAGGAACGTCATCAGGGATCAAGCGACAAAAAACAAAAAAAACACCAAAGAAAATCAATAAAAACTTCCATCAGTGACAAATCAGCTTCAACAAGCCAGCAACCAACTACACTCACTCGCTGCAACTGAATGAACCAACGCAACGGCAGAAATAGTGACAACAGCAGAAACAAAAGGGACAACAGCAACAACAAATAAAACCACCAAGCCAGGCATGCCTCCAATTATAGTTTTCTCCGGGAACATTGCGGATATAAGCAAGTTTGCCAAAAACAAAAGAAGATCGACATCACGCTCAAGAATTTGAATACGACGAAAACAATCATCAACACGGCCTCTAAGGATGGATTCAACACAATAAGGGACTACCTTACAACAAAGGACATTGAGAACAACACGTACACGATTCGTGAAGACAGGAGAACTCTTCTCCTGTTGAAGGGAATACACTACACTTGTTCAGCCATAGAAGTCAAGGACGAACTTCAGATCGAAGGAATACCCGCCATAAACGTCACTTTCTTTAGTTCAAGGAAAGCGAAGAACAAAAGCTACAACTCTTTTGAAGTGGAAGTCAGCAAGTCGTGTGAAGTCGCCGACATCTATACAAAAAAGCTGGTCCTCAACCAGAAGGTGCACTGGGAACGTCTTCAAAACACTGACGTAGTTCAGTGCAAGAAGTGCCAAAGACTTGGAAGACCACAAACCAGGTGAATGTAAGCGGAAGGCCAAGGATAATAAAGTCTACTGTGCCAATTGCAAGGAGTTCGGACACCCAGCAAACTAACTTGGATGTAAGGTTCTTCTGGCGAAAAAAGAAGAAAAAAAAAAGTGAGCTGCAGAAGAAAGCTCAACAAAAGTTCAAGACCAAGTCAGCATGTACCTTGACTCGTCCCTCAATGAGCTTCGCAGACATAGCCAAGATAGGAAACACAGCCAAACCCAAGCCTCAACAACATCAAAAGTCAGCTCCAAGACATCATCAACCGACAACAATAAACCCACGAAGGAAACACCAGCAAGCAAGAGACGCACCTACAACTAAAGTGAAGAAGTTAAAAAACACTTCCGAACCGATCTGGCATCACCAATGAAGAAAGCTCGCCTTGTAGTGCCCAATAATTACGTTTCGCTAAGCAAGGATGAAAAGTCTGTGGCTTTGGCCACCTTTATTTTCGAGTTATGCAGCGCATAATGCGTATCAACCGAATAAAGTTAATCGCGTACAATGTGAATTTATTGTACAACATTCCACCTCTTTCTGAAGAAATACTCTCCAGACATAGCCCTTAAAAGCGAAACTAACGTCACAAACCGAACAACACCTTTCGAACAGATAAGGCTCAAGGCAAGGAAGCACAGCGATTTCGTTAAGAAGAACATCAACGCCTATCAAGTTGTGATCCCGGGGCTAAGATCGTTCGAAGCTACAGCTGTCGTCATAGAAGTTGAAGAGGACGCAACTCTAATTATCTTCATCATTTACAACAAATGCAGTGCCACACAAACTGATATTAATCACGATCTTTTTATTTCCAGTAACCTAGCCGCCCAGCACACCTATGAACTGATTGGAGGCGATTTCAATTCCCGACACCCACGATGGTATGACACAACCTCATCTGACGCTGGAAACTACCTGGTGAACTGGTTGGATGAACATTTTGCCAACCATTCGTTGTTGGTGGTTTTGCAACCGAAGCCAACATATCCAAGGACACCATCCTGGATGGACTTCTTCCTGGTATCGTCAAACCTCATCAACATAGTTCCTGAGTTGCAAAACTAATCGTGCAGGGCTTTATCAGGAGATGGAGACCATGAGCCAGTGGAACTCAACATCAAACTTGACCAGCCGATTACTGCAATAGATCCACAAACGAGCGAAGAATACATCAACTACAACCGCTTGGATATCGAAAGATTTCAAAGAAAAATTGAGGAAACAATCGTGATGCCAGTTGCCAACAGAAACCTCACCAACAACGAAATAGAGGAATCCATACAAGCGATGGAGCTTACTATAACAAACGCCCTCGACGAGCAGAAGAAACCGAAGACCTCAAGAGACAGATACCAGCATGTTCCAGAAGGGATTAGTCGGTTGTATGATCATCGACAACGATTACGGAAACGACGGCAAAGGATCCATCAAAGGGAATGGAACACTGCCAACAGCAACTATCAAATAGTGAAGAGCGAACTTCAATGTACACACATTATGTTGAGGAACGCTATTCAACATTTCAACAACAATCAGTTCCAAAACAGGCTGCAAAATATCAAACCTGGACCCGACGCATTCAAGGAAATCAACAAGATCATCGGCAAAAGACAATAATTGCCAGACAAAATCAGCACCAGACACGGGGACGTCATGACTTCTCAGGAAAAGGCGGAAGCATTTGCCGAATATTTTGAAGAAAATTTTGTGCCAAACTTCTTCGGAGGTTGACAGCATTCTGCACCACTTACAACATCTTTCCGGATATGTAGTTTGGATTTCGGGAGAAACACTCCACTCTGCACCCCCTTTTGAGGTTCCAGAACGACGTTGTTAACACCCTCAACAACTATCAGGTTGCTGTTGGCTGCTTCCTAGATATAGAGAAAGCATTCGACAGCATATGGATACGGGGGCTAATACACAAACTAACCATTTTTAATTTTTTTCTCATTTATAAAATAGTCAAATCCACTAAAATTGGTATCACTGAATAGGAATTTACACATTCTCATGACATTGCACAAAAACTTTATGTTATACCTCACTATTTCCTATGAATTTCGGAAATTTCAAATAATTTAATAAATGAAAAATTTGACATAAAGAATACATCACTTTTAACCCATTGAATGAGTGAAAGAGAAAAATATGTATTACTTCTGTAATTTAAAATTCTTAAGTTATACCATGCATGAATGAAAGAAACATATTTATTACTTTTGTAATGTATAATCCTCTTTTTTCGCTTGCACATTGAGTGAGAAACATATTTGTTACCTACTTCTGTTGTTTGTTATCTTTTTTCTCATTATAAAAAGCCGAATGCATTTGTTAGGTATCACTAGATTGCATGAATGAAAGAAACATATTTATTAATTCTTTAATTTAAAATCTTAGAAGAAGAAATAGAGGAACGGGCATATCGAGGTAAAAATAAGGCTTTTTTCAAAATAGTGTGAGTTACACAAACAAATGCACTCACACAGGGTCGGAATGCAGTGAAATAACTAAATTCTGGGGCCCCCAAAAGAATTTTTAGCTGTGTTTTTGAGAGATGTATTTTTGAGATTTAAGTTTAATAGTAAAAAAACTTATTAAACTCAATAAAAAAAGTGAAATAAATGTAAAAATAGTGAACAGATGCAATACTTCATTAAAAAAAAAAAAAATATATAACATACGGTTCTGGGTTAAATCATGTAAACACATCATATGGAATATGAGACACAATCAGCCCTTGAGATACAAAAATTGTAAACTCCATATTATAGATGTTTTTACACGATTTAACGCATATTTTTTTTAAATAGAGTATTGCAAATATTCACTATGTTAACTTTTATTTCACTTTTGTATGTAGTGTTTTCACTATTTTAACGTTTTGAAATCTCTAAGCACTTTCCTCTAGCTCAGCAAAATGGCAGAGGTGCGTTCTTTTTCTACAAAATGTTTACTATTGTTGTTGTGTCAAAAAAAATTTAAAATGTTATTGTTAAAAGTGTAACACTGTGTAACATTTCGTTTAAGACCGATCAATGTTAAGAATATTCAAAAGTAAAAATGTCAATCGAAAGGGGTTGAAAAAAAAAAAATCGAAACACATTTAGAATGAAAATAATCAAAGAAATGTTTGTATTTCATCAAATTTTATTAGAAAAAATATTATGATCACTTAAATGCATATCTATAATATTTAAATTAAATTCTTCTAATATGTTCATATCAATAATAAAAAGAATTTATTTATTTTCTTCAAACATTCTATTCAAAAATTTAAAGCCTTATTGAATGTGCGAAATTTTCGCAAGGGTCTTCTGGTATATATATATTTCTGGTAGACATAATAATTTAATTTGTTTTTTTATTCTAAGGAGACACATTAATTCAGTTTGCGGAAAAACCATTTACCATAAAGGTGGCGGAAGAAAAAAACTTTTATATTTTTTTTTTAAAGAACACACTGCACATACTTTTTTAATGATTTATATAAGAAAACAAAGGAAATATTTTTTTTTAAATGTCAAAGAATTTGTTCTTCAAGAATTTGTTCTAGTTTAGTATTAAATCGGTAAAACAACAAAGGCTAATGCTTTGTTTTGAAACTTAAAAACATTGCAACAAAAAACAATTGAATTGCAAACAAAAATGGATTTCAACGACAATGGTTAAACGATACGCAATAGTTTAGACTATGAGATGGAACTTAGTTAATGGAGACTCTTTATGTAGATTGTAGAGATTATTAGTAATGTAATGTATTTGTTACTGTAAAACTCCGAAATGAGGAAATTCTAGAAATCAACACGAAAATTTAGAATTTTGCTTTTGTAGGGGTCGGAAACGTTTTGTTTTCATAATTCATTCCGGACTTTTTTAAACTGTTTTTCTTGCACAACAGTACCTTCGCCTTCGGTGGCCTGCATTTGGGAGGTCGCCCTCCAAAGGTTCTCAAAAATGTTGACATAGGTACCTGTCTGACTATTAAACATACTCTAAGCAGAGCAAACAACGGCCCAAAATTGTTGGAAAAGTCTAGAATAAATCATGGAAATGAAACATTTAGTACATATATACACTTAGTTAAAGAAGATGCTTTATATATCCATTAACTAATGTCCATCTCATATTCTAAACTTTTGCGTATAGCTTCACCAATTTCACCTAAATCATATTTTTTGCATTTTAATTGTTTTTTGTTGCACCGACCGTTTTAAATTTTTGAAGATAAATAATGTTAATTCCCTACATCCAAACTCTCGTTCCACAAATTTTCATTCCAATCATTTCAGAATTTTCTTAGATATAGTGGAACAAACAGACAGACAAACATACTTTCACATTTATAATATTAATTAAGTTTAGATAATCAGCCTTATTCTGCTAAACGGGGGATCGATTCACTTCATCGATTCACGTTCGCTTGTCGTTTACATTCTGATATACGTCGGGGAAACTGCTTTACCTACTCTTGTTTCGAATTTTTCGAAATACTCTGAAAAAATTTATTTTGTGAAATAATTTTGTATCTGTTATAATAATATAATAATAATATTTATTGTACCGAAGTATATACAATTGGCTCTTAATTCGAATTTACATTATATAACATTGGTATTTGATTTTGTTTTGGGACATAGGGGCCTCATTCTATACATTGTTTTTATTTTTATTAATATTATTTAAAAAATTGTCTTTGATTGTCTTATACTTTTAACTTAATACTAGATGGTTCAACTCGAATTTTTTATCTGTCGCAGTTTGTAATTATTTTCTCAAGTATGTGGTTGTATTTTGGGCTTTAGGTCAATCAAACTTTCAACTAAATGAAAAGATAAATGTTGTTAGTTTTGTACGACGTTTCGTCTATGATTATAGACATCATCAGGTTTTTATTTTTATTTCACTCCGAATCATATGAAAGAACAATATGGTAGCTGTTACTTTGTTAAATATTTGAAAAACTTTTATGATAACTTTATGAAATATATATAATGAAAATAAACAAACAAAAATTGCTTACACTTTTGGATTTAAACAATTTCTAACATTCATATTGCACTATTGGAAACTAACTTGCACACGATACTTTACTTAACAGAATACATTTTTAACAAGACTGATAGAACAAGAAAAATAAAACAAAATCATGAAGAAAATTATTGGTATGATAAGCGGGTGTTAAGGGGATCTGGATCGTTTTATCCTCTTCTTTCGTCTCTCCAGCAGTCTAGGTCCGTTTTTCGGTTCATCGTGTTGTTTGTGTTTATTATATGTAATGTTTCTATTGTCAACCTCTTATTGTATTGTGTTTCTCGCTGGATTATTTTGGTGTCGTCATAGTTAGGTTGGTGGTTGGCAGTGTGTTGCCAACGCTGTTTTTTGTGATGCCTTGGATTTGAGATCTGATTTGTGTCCTGCTATACTATTTTTAAGTTTTTGTTTTGTGGTTCCGACATAGACCTGTTCGCATGTGGTATCCTTTTTCCCATTACATGTTATTTTGTAGATCAAGTTTGAGTCTTCCATAGGCTTAGTTTTTGTTTTTAGATTGCTAAAAACCTGTCCTAAGTTATTTGTAGATCACATGGCTATATCGTATTTCTCTTTATCAATTAGAGAAGCTTTTTAAAACTGTCAGCTATGTGATTTACATAGACAAACGATTTGTATTGTATGGCTGTGGATGTTTCTTTATTTTCTGTTTGTAAGTATATAGGTTTATGTTTGCGTATAAGTGTTTTTATTAAATTTGTTGGAAAACTATTATTCTCTAGGATGGTTTTGAATTATTTTTATTTTCGGCATGAAATTCGGGGTCACTGATGCTAAGAACTTTGTTAGTTAAATTTTGGGCAGTATTAAGGATTATTTGTTGTATGTGTTGTGAGTTGAAGTTGATGATTCTTCCTGATGATATGGATTCCTGGCACCAATTTAGTTTCAAACATCCGTTTTTCCTAATTACAACCGTGTCCAAGTATGGAAGTCTTTTATTATCTTCAATTTCGACGGTAAATTGCAGTTTTGGGTGGTAGTTATTAAAAACTTGTAAGATTTTATCAATTTCAGAAGCTTTGACTATTGCAAATATGTCGACAACATATTTTGTTAAAATTTTGGGTTTGTTTTCATTTAATTAATTGAAAGTTTGATTGACCTAAAGCCCGAAATACAACCACATATTTAATCAAAACAAAGGTCATAAAAAGTACAAATATAACAATCGGGGGGCACGCCGAATTGTCACTTCCATCTTTTGACTCAAATTAAAATACTAGGTTAGGTTAGGTTGCAAGGGGTGGTGTTCGGCAAGCCGTAACACCTGACACGGATCTCAATGGATCCATTGCGCTCCCCAGGATTTGCGAAAAGGAAGGAGAGGGGAAGGGTAAGGAAAGAAACCATCCCGAAATCTGAATGAACTTCAGGGTGTTTTTTAGTGGCAGAGACGAGATGTTCGTCGAAAAAGTATTCTCCAAGGGCTGATTTTCTTTTTCTAGATAGGCTAGGGCATTCACAAAGGAAATGAAATGAGCCCTCCTCTGCCTCTTCATCCTGACACCCTCTACAGAAATCCGATGCGATGATGCCCATTCTGTTTAAGTGGGTTCGCATTGAGTTGTGACCAGTTAGGATTCCAACGAATAGGGATAGTTGAGGCCTGCTGAGCGAGAGTAAGTATTCAGTTCTTTTCTTAGAAATGTCCAAAGATTTCTCGAAACCCGACTCGTGTCAATTTGTGAACACCTATCATTGGCGGCTTCTAGGAAGCTCTGGTGGATTCTGCTCTTTTCTATCCCCAGTGGCATAAGTACTGACGATTCAGTTTGGCTCGGATCAGTGGATGACCCGGTTTCACCAGTTCGTCTGTCTTCTCATTCCAATGTATGTCATAGTGTCCTGGGTCGCCCCTTTTTCAGTGATTACTCTGTCTTAGTCGCAAAGCACTATTGGCCGCCATGTCCTTCGTGAAAAGGTCAATTGGAGCGAGTGACAGAAAAGTTTCTAGGGCTGCGGTCGGTGTTGTTCTCATGGCACTGGTTGTGCCAATACACGCTAGTCTTTGGATATAAGTTATGGTTTTGAGATTGGTTGCCTTGTCTAAGGCTGGCCACCAAACCAGACATGCGTACGTCAAGATAGGCCTTATTATGGTTGTATACATCCAATGAATGGTTTTGGGGGTGGGGGCCCATCTTTAACCAAAAATTCTACTACAAGTATAGAATGCTATTGAGGCTTTTTTCTACCTTTCTTTAATGTTTTCCTTCCAGTTTCGTTCACGATCAATTACTAGACCAAGATATATTGCCGTACCTGTGATATGTAACGGAGTCCCATTTATGGTGGGAGGGATCAAATTTGGAATGTTTCGTTTTCTCGTAAATAAAACTAGTTCTATCTTGAGTCGGTTGACATTAAGACAATAGCTACTGTCCCAATTACTGAGCTTGTTGAGCGATGTTTGTAGTAGCTCGCACAAGGTGGGAAGCAAATTTCCCTGAGACCATGATCACGATGTCATCAGCGTATGCAACGACTTTGACACCACTTATATTAAGTTAAACCAAAATCTGGTTAACAACCAAAAGCCAAAGCAGGGGTGACAAGACCCCGCCCCTACACGTCCTAACTTTTAGCTTGCTATCACCCATTTCTGCGTTTACGAGTCGCGTTTGAAGCATGGAGTCAATCCAGTTTGACAGAATCGGATCGATGTCTATAGAGTCAAGGGCTTGTCGAATTGCAAAATTTTCGACGTTATTGAAGGCCCCTTCTATGTCAAGGAAAGCTCCCAGAGTAAATTCTTTGAAAGGGATTGATTTCTCAATCGTGCCGACCACCTCATGAAGAGCTGTCTCAACAGATTTGCCCTTCATATATGCATGTTGGGCCTATGAGAGAACTCCGTCATTTAGTTTTAGGCGAATGTGCGTTTCTATTAATCTTTCCTAGGTCTTGAGAAGAAAGGAAGATAGGCTTATTGGTCTGAAGTCTTTCGGTTCAGTGTGGGTGGGCTTGCCAGCTTTTGCAATGAAAATGACATTGACTTCTCTCCAGTTAGAGGGAATATAGGTGATATTTAAACAGCCTCTATAAATTTCCATTAGAATTGGAACAATTATGTCTTTAGGGCTTTGGAGCATAATTGGGATTATTCCATCAGGCCCTGCAGACTTATATGCTGAGAAGGAGTCTACGGACCAAGCTACCTTCCTACTATGTACTATAAGGTTACCAATATTAGAGTTTTCACTTATGTCTGGGCCTCTGTTCTCAGGAGATGTGTCGGTGACACATCCTGGGAAGTGAGTGCTCATAAGTGACTCTAAAGGCTCAGAGCATGAGTCTGTCCAGGTTTTATCTGGCCTTTTTAAGAAGCCTGGAGCATTATGGACCTTTGACATGACTTTTCTTAGCCTAGCAGCATCATTTGTGGACTCAATGTCCGTACAAAATTGGCGAAAATTTTGTACGGACATTGAGTCCGTACAAAAGCTGCTCCTTTTGCGTAGGAAGTTCTGTTTTTGTATTCATTTTTACTGATCTTGAAAATATCACAATCAGCAAGGTTGTTACTATGTTTAGCTCTATTGAAAAGCCTCCTAGAGTTTTTCCTCAGAACGGACAGCTCGTTTGAACACCATACAGGGTTGAACTTGCCTTTTCTTTTGGTTAAGGGGAAGGAACTTTCGTATGTCTAGCGTAAGTTGATTAACTCGGTTTTTAAATGTCTGAGCTGTTCAAGATTGGTTGACTACTATATCGGCCCAAAAGTGAGGCCAATGTTATGTTGTAGGCTTCCCAGTTGGTTTTCCTGGGGTTTCTAAAAGGCTTGTCTATATTATGCTCTATTTGGAATGATATCATTCTATGGTCTGAGAACGTTACATTACTTGAGACTTTCCACTTACTGATTGCAATGGAATCTGAATTAGTGGAGAGTGTCACATCGAGCACTTCTCTTCTGTTCCTGGTAATGAAGGTTGGTTCATTACCACGGTTTAGTATCAACATATTGTTCTTAATAATATATTCAAATAGTGACTCACTTCTTTGGTTTGTATATGTGCTGTCCCATTGCAGATGATGGGCATTTGCGTCGCAGCCAGCTAGGATGTCCCAACCGTTCTTACCTGCCGCTGTTACCAGGTCATCAAAGTCTGCTGACGGCGGAGGGCCCGGTTCATCACCTGGCATGTAAACGGAGGCTAGGATCAGGGGTGGGGCCCATTCTCTTTCGCACTTCACCGTCGTCATATCTGAGCTACAGTAGGGAGATAAGAGGAAAAGGTTTATGTTTTTTTTTCGCTAATATACAAGTACGATAGTTACCTTCTGTCGGCCCTTTTTTAAAATACAGGATATAATCTTTGGATCTGAGTCCGCAGATATTGCCGCTTTTTACCCATGGCTCTTGTATTAGGGCAATGTCTATGTTGTTTTTTGACATAAACGAGATTAAGGTGGCAGAGGCCAAGTTACTGTGCTGTAGATTTAGTTGAAGAACATCCATCTTTTTTCTTATTATTTTGTAAGTTGGCTACCGTTACCGGTCGCACCCTTACCTCGTTTATGCCAATACATAACTTATATCCTCTCGATGGAAGTAGGGCCATTGTCTCATAGTTGAGCATGACGATTGCTTTTTGGCCTGTTTTCGTAGGCTCTTCCATCTCCATGACTTTCCAATCCGCATTCGGAAAGTCAGGGTTGAGTCTTCGTAAGAAACTCTCAAGCCTTTCTTTCGTCATACGAGGGCCTGGAATATTGATTCGGACTTTGGGTCTAGTAGGGAGGTCGGTTTTGAAAGCAACTTTTAGTTTTTCACCTTCAAGTACTTTCATTTCTTGTTTTGTTTTCTTGAGCCAGTTAAGGGTATATTCATCGCGGCAGGTCAGAATTTTAAACCCCTTAAACGTCGACAGCGGCCCGAATCTTGGCAGCGTGTTGGTGGAGGAACACGCTGGTTCTCTCTTATCACATCCGCTAAGGTGCCTGCATTTTTTGCCGTCTTAAGCTTTTTATTGGATGAGGTTGGAGGGGGGGTCGAGTCGTTGTGCCTGTTCCTCTTTCGTTGACTACTTGGGCCAGCGTTATTGGCCCTTATGTGCATTGGACCGCTGAAGGTTGATCCTTCCGGTCTCACATGTGGGTTTCTGTCTTTCGTCATTTTGGAGAAAGGGCACCCTGGTCCTTTTTTGTTTCTTAGTTAGTGCTTTTTTCTTCTAGCTTCGATTTGGCTGCGGGTTCATCCTTAGCTTCCATCTTAGCCAGAATCTTCTTCGCCCAGCTCAGCCGCTTCCAGTCACGGAAATTAAGCTCTTTCGGGTCTGTTTGGCCATATCTTCGGACCGCTCTCTCGGCATTCTCTGTCCTTTTGAGATCTGGATCCGGATCCCGTTCCTCATCCTGCTTGTTTGGATGTGCCAGTTTCTCCTTGATCGGTTTTGGCCCATGCGGGCATCGATCTTCGGAGATGGCAGTCAGCAGGGTTTTTGAACACCCTGCAACATCCGCGTAGGCTTCGGTCAGTTCTTTTTTTCCAGACCCCTTGGGAGTTGAGGTTACCTTGGCTGCTGACAGTGTCAGGTTGTTGGCCACAGGTTCGCCTTGAGATGGTTTTTTTCTTTCATTTATAACAGGATTCTCCGCCACGGTGACATCTGCGTCTGAGCTGGCGAAGGACTGATAGTCATCCTCAAGGAGTTGATTTTCCTCGTCGGATGCCATCACTCTCTTTTCAGCCCCCACAGCCCCGTCGTCAGAATCAGAGAAGTCCATGAGGTTCTCAGATAGCACCTCATCAACCTTCTTGGCATCACTGCTACTTGGTTCTGTACTTTTTGTTGTTGTTGTTTTTATGTTTTGGGTCACTGGCGACTTATCCTCTTTCGAGGCCAAGCCATCGTCGACAGTCGTGACTTCTGCCGACTTTTGAGCGTATATCCCCACTCGATTTTTACTTTTTATCTGACTTTTTTCCATATTTTGTTACGATTTACATCTCTGTTTTTGGTTTTCTTTGTTGTCTGACTCTAGAGCTTGATTGCTGGAGGGTCAAACGTAAGGCCCCCACCACGTCAAGGTGAAACTCTCGGGGAGAAATAAAAATACTAACAATTAATTTCTCTCGAAAAATGTCTTTCTACCAACACATTAGAGAAAAATATGGTATAAAACTTTGCACACATATGAAAAACTATAGAAAACTTAACAAAAGTAGAATCAGTACAACACAAAGCAAACATTTTTTGCTCAGGTGCAAAAAGCTTGGATTAATTCCAAACTTTATTGGAAACACAACTAAAAACATCGATGAAATGTTTTGCGATGAAATTGAAACATTAAACCAAATAAACAATACACTTTACAAAACAAAATACAATTTTTATTGCCGTATACTTAATATTTGCTTATCAACGAAATATAAAAATATTATTAAAATACAGAACAAAATTGCAAGAATCAAACACATCATTACATCTAGACTGACAGGAGCAGAATACGGAACCTTCTTTTCATATGAAAACACATTCTGCAACAACATGACGGAGGATCTCAGACAATTGCATGATAACAAATTCTTAGCTCTAAAAGGAAAGATGTGAGCAAAATACAATTTATGTCGAATTCCTTACAACCAAAAAAAATCGAATTTTTCTGAACAAATCGAATTTTTTCTAAACAAAATCGATTTTAATGTCCCGGTCTACATTGAACGATTTTTCCAGTGCCGATCTTTTGTTCGTGGGTGAAGGGAGTGAAAAGTGAGGGGTAGGGTTCAAATCGTTTGTACCACAAAACTCGAACGATTTTTCCAGTCTGTTTATGTTCTCTCTCTTCTCCTTTCCAGTTTTTTGAGTGTGTTCGATGTCAGTGTGCCGTCGTTTGATGGTGTGAGTGAATATCAATGAAAAATGAAGAGCACAGCAATAAAACAAGGAAGAAGAAAAGGAAAAAATCTTATGGAAAAAATCGTTCTGTGTGTACATTTCACAAAATCTTCGTGGAAAAATCGGGCAATGTAGATCGGGACAATGCTGTCAAACAAATATTCGTTTTTAGCTAGATTTCACATCCAATCGCACACACACTATCAAGATTTGACATTTATTATGAATCAAGATGGAATTAAATGTTCTCATTACAATTTTGTGACGGAGTTAAAAAAGAAAACAAATGTTTAAGTGTTCTTAATTGTTTAATATTTCAGTGAATGATGTAAAAAAGTAAAGATAATTGTGCGTATCTTCAAGAAACAAAAAATCTCATTAAAATAACATACAATTCGCGAGGAAAACACGTTGCAAAATTATTTTTCTTCGTCCCCTAGTGAAATATTCAGAATAGATCCTCGCTGCTGTGTGTGGATTAATTTTGGATTGTAATTTTTTTACTTGATTACCAGCACAATTGTTTTTGATGTTTTTCAATTATCAGACGAAATATATTTGTTTTTAAATTATCAAAACAACGTGAAAAAAAAATACACTTTAGTATTTGCTTAGCGCGCACTACTTCTTAGTTTTTGTGCGACAACAAAATTCCTGTCAAATTGCACTCACACACTCACAAAAAAAAATCGAATTTTTTTAAATTCCTTCTACCAAGAAATTTTTTTTTAAATGAAATCGACTTCAAATGGTTGTAAGGAATTCGACATTAGTTTTCAATGACAAATGGTTTGTCAACAAAACCAAGGTTGCCATACATGATGATATAAAACTACTTTTATCGCTTGGACCAAAATTTGCACTACCCAGTTGCATTGACACTTCAAACACTTTATTTAAAATAATTGCAGATGGTGAGGAGTGTATTCAAACAATACCAGATAATGATACACGAGAAAAAGCCCGTTCCAAATTTGCACACATTTTAGATATTAGTGTAAAAACCCGTCATTCAAATGATTTACTCAGATATTTGACTATATTCTCAAAGAAACAAAGCAATTCTAACAGAGAAACAAGGAACTAATTATCATCCTAGCTGATAAAGGTAACGTAACGGTAGTTATGTATAGGGACGAATATAAATCAAAAATAAAAATAATGATGGAAGACAGAAACATATACTGGCCCATAAGAACCGACCCAACCAACAAGCTACAGACTAAGATCAACAGTTTCATTAAAGACCTCTATGAAAAAAACATTATTGATCAGTCTGAAAAACAAAGAATGATGACGTACAACCCCATCGCACCAAGAATCTATGGACTCCCAAAAATCCATAAGGCAGAACTATCTTTACGACCAATATGTTCATCGACGAAAGTACCATGCTACCATCTCTCACGGTATCTCTTCGGAATTCTAAGAAATCTAACTTCAAACTCACAATTCAACGTAAAGAACTCACTTGATTTCAAAACTAAACTTGGCAACGTACGAATCGAAGACGACGAATCCCTGGTTTCTTTTGACGTAGTGTCTCTCTTTACAAATAAAACAGTAAAATTGGCACTAGAAATCATAAGTCAAAAATGGGATGGTCATAAAGAGCATACCAAATTAAAACGACAAAGTCTTATGGCATTGTTACGTTTTTGTGTAATTGAAAACAATTACCTGATGTATGAATATAAGATTTATCAGCAACGAAATGGCATGCCAATGGGGAATCCAGCATCACCAATCGTAGCAGACATAATTTTGGAGGATCTTCTTGAAATTTTTCTAGGCAAGCTCAAAAACAAACCCAAAAATTTTAACAAAATATGTTGTCGACATATTTGCAATAGTCAAATCTTCTGAAATTGATAAAATCTTAGAAGTTCTTAATAACTACCACCCGAAACTCCAATTAACCGTCGAAATTGAAGATATTAAAAGACTTCCATACTTGGACACGGTTGTAATTAGGAAAAACGGATGTTTGAAACTAAATTGGAAGAATCATCAACTTCAACTCACAACACCCACAACAAATAATCTTTAATACTGCCCAAAATTTAATTAACAAAGTTCTTAGTACCAGTGACCCCAAATTTCATACCGAAAATAAAAATAATTCAAAACCATCCTAGAGAATAATAGTTTTCCAACAAATTTAATAAAAACACTATACTTAGCAACAGAAATTAAAGAAACATCCACAGCCATACAAAACAAATCGTTTGTATATGTAAAGCACATAGCTGACAGTTTTAAAAAAGCTTCTCTAATTGACAAAGAGAAATACGATATAACCATATGCTCTACAAATAACTTAGGACAGGTTTTAAGAAACCTAAAAACAAAAACTAACCCTATGGAAGACTCAAACTTGATCTACAAAATAACATGTAATGGGAAAAAAGATTCAACATGCGAACAGGGTTATGTCGGAACCACAACAAAAAAACTTAAAAATAGAATAGCAGGACTTACTATGACGACACCAAAATAAACCAGCGAGAAACACAATACAATAAGAGGTTGACAATAGAAACATTACAAATAATAAACACAAACAATACGATGAACCGAAAAACGGACCTAGACTGTGTGAGTCCACACTACAAGCACCTGCTGGAGAGACGAAAGAAGAGGATAAAACGATCCAGATCCTCTTAACACCTGCTTATCATACCAATAATTTTGTTCATGATTTTGTTTTAGTTTTTCTTGTTCTATCAGTCTTGTTAAAAATGTATTCTGTTAAGTAAAGTATTGTGTGCAAGTTAGTTTCCAATAGTGCAATATGAATGTTAGAAAGTGCAATATAAATGTATATTTATTGTTGTGTTTTTGAATATTCAATTGTTTAAATCCAAAAATGTAAGCAATTTTTGTTTGTTTATTTTCATTTTATATAATTTCATTAAGTTATCATAAAAGTTTTTCAAATATTTAACAAAGTAACAGCTACAATATTGTTCTCTCATATGCTTCAGATTGAAATAAAAACAAAAACCTGATGATGTCTATACTCATAGACGAAACGTCGTACAAAACTAACAACATTTATCTTTTCATTTAATTGAAAGTTTGATTGACCTAAAGCCCAAAATACAACCACATATTTAATCAAAATAAAGGTCATACAAATCACAAATATTTTCCCAAATCTTATTAAACATTTTAATCATTTGTGGTGATGAATGCATGTTTTGCATTTTAAATACAATTTTCGTGTCATGGAAAAGCCCAAAAATTTAATTTTGTTTTTAATCTTTTTGTTCTCTCTCTCTGTGCAAAACTGCGTTCCTTTATATGTTAAGTAAATTTTCTTGCTAAATTTGTTAAAAAATTATTGAAATAAAAACTAAAAATATATAGATGGACTTAAACAAAACCAGGAATCGATCTACCCGTTTAGTCTCTAGCTTGTTGTAGAATGGACGTACAGCCACACATAACAATACCGATGGACTTCTCCGTCATCGCAATGCAATTTTTTTTTTGTAATCCGATGTTTTTTTTTTTGACACGAAACCAAACTTGTGCTATAGAGCAAGTTAAAAATTACAAATCCTTCAAAAATAGGTAGTAGTAAGACCTCATCTAAAATCCGCATATATTTAGGTACATATATACAAATGTATAATATGTGCATATGAACATTGTACAATGTGCATATAGTCCAGTCGAATCGTTATTTGACCTTGCGCTGATCCGCACGGTATGCTTTTTTTTTTCATGAATCGATAGGGGCTTCCAAGAAAAGCTTAACCCTAGATTTGCACCACCTGACAACTTTTTTTACCAAAGTTATTCGTAAAAACGTACTTTTTGACTTTTTTTTTTTGGATTTTTGCAAATATCTCGGCTCCAGTACATTGCACAGTAAAAAATTTAAATACGTTTTGTTCGTAATAAAATTATCTAGCATGTAGTGTTAAGCTCTTTTTGTTTGAACAAATAAGTTAAAAGTTACCGTTAGTTTTAGTAATTTTCTTTTGGTTTTTAGACGGTTTTTCAATATTACTTTGAAAAAAGATTATGCTTTCATTAGTTTTTCATTTTTGTTTTGTGTAGCTGTTGTTATTCCCTACAATTTAAAAAAAAATGGAGCGCTTAACTCCAAACGGGAGCCGAGAAATCTATGGATGATGATATCGCAAAGTAAAAACTGAAAAAAAAAAATATTACTAATTAGAATATTAGCTATTGTTTAAATAAATAAATATTTTGTTTAACAAATAAATAAAAATTCACAGCTAGTTTTAGTCAGTTTTATTAATTTTTTTGTTGAACAAATACTTTTGAGTTATAATTTTGATAAAGGCTTGTGAATCGGCTTAATTAATAACTAATTATAGTCCTTTTAATTTCTTAAAATTAAAAAAAAAAGCTCCCTACAACATACTAGAGCTGAGCAATGAATGAATGAATAAGGGCAAGTCATACAAAAAAAAAACCGTTTCTGTATGATAAATAAATAGTACAGTAACTATTATGTACATTCACGTATGCGTCAAATCTGGTATTTCTGATTTGTTGCTGAGTTTTCAGCATATCGGCCTGAGTAAATAACCTAAGTTTTCGACCTCGAGCGGCACGGTGACCGCTTTTTTTTTATCGCTTTTCGTGATTTTAGTCCTAAATAATTAATTTTCAATAAAAGCATTGTTCTAGAATTTCAAAGTATCTTAATTTGCTTCATTTTGAGACCAAAACCAGCTCTGTAGACCCAATGGTTTCCAAAATACAACAATTCAAAATTTAGCGATAAAAAAATGCATATAAAAAGTAGTGTTATCAAACAGTATAAAGGCAAATAAAGCATGGTTGACATAAATACATCAAAGCACTGGAGCGTGTAGACTGGGCCAAAATAATAGGTCAACCATACCGGAAGGGGGGTCTATATACCCCCGTTAAGATGGGAGGGGCAATTGTGTACAAAAATGACTTTTAAGATTGAAACAAAATTATTGCAAAATAATGGTAACACCCACAATATTCTTCTATAGCTTAAATTGAACCCAGAAACCCATTCTTGAATTTTCTGTTTAAATAAAGTTATTTTAATCGATAGTTTTTGAGAAATTAATTTCCAAACTCAACATTCTGAACAAAGAAACAGGATCCTTGAAGCAAATTTCTTTTTCAATATTTTGGGTTTGGAAAAAAAACTATCGATTAAAGTAACTTGATTTAAACACAAAATTCAAGAATGGGTTTCTGGTTTCAAGATAAGCTATAGGAGAATATTGTGGGTGTTACCATTGTTTTTCAATAGTGTTGTTTCTTCCTTAACTCATTTTTTACACAATTGCCTCTCCCATCTTAATGGGGGTATATAGACCCCCCTTCCGGTATGGTTGTCCTATTATTTTAGCACAGTCTACATGCTCCAGTGCTTTGATGTATTTATGTCAACCATTCTTTATTTGCCATTATACTGTTTGATAACACTACTTTTTATATTATTTTTTTTATCGCCTAATTTTGAATTGATGTATTTTGGAAACCGTTGGGTCTACAGAGTTGGTTTTGGTCTAAATTTGAAGCAAATTAAGATACTTTGAAATCGTAGAACAATGCTTTTATTTAAAATTAATTATTTAGGACTAAAATCACCAACAACTGAAAAAAAGCGCGAACAAATCGTGTTTTTTCTGTTTTTTGACCATGAAGCGGTCACCGCGCCGCTCGAGGTCGAAAACTTAGGTTATTTACTAGGCCAATATCCTGAAAACTCAGCAAAAAATCAGAAACACCAGGTTTGACGCATACGTGAATGTACATAACAGGGACTGTTTTAAGAAAAAACCAGAACTACCAAGAAGTCATAATTGAACTACATAAATGAAGCAGAAAATTTTCGTTCCGATTTAACTTGATTTTTCGTAGACGCGCCCGTTTATCGGTTGGCTTTTTTTATCGACACTTTCTTACTTTTGTTGTTCTTGAATGAATGAATAATGAATATGGGGTTTTGAACTGCGACCTAAGGATCTATTGTGTCCCCTACTGGAGTTGGATAAGGGTAAACATCTTACAACTCTTCCCCCAAATTTATTTCTCTAAGAAATTTAAGTATTTGGGTATTTGGAGTACATTCAGAGATGGCTAAAAACTCTCTTCCACCTGGTAACGTCCCAGGTGTTTGTGTCTTTGGTGCACAGGTGCATCACATTTGCCTAGAAATTTTTAGAAAGGTGATTGAATGTGAGTTTGTTCTTGCAGAAATCATAATATTGGAGCTAAAAGTGATGCAAAATCCATATTTTTTGCAATTAAGATTAGATCCTCTTCTATAATGCTGTTGAGGAAATTTGATTGATTTGCTTCCTTACGTATTTTTTTCGCAGTTGATTAATTAAGAAAAAAAATACGTGGGAAATCATAAATACGTCGCTCAAAATGTAGGATTCTGTTTGACTTTCAATTGAAATTGCATGTGAAGTCGTTGAGGCAACAAAACCAAGTGCGGAAATTATGTGCGGGTAATAACGTAAGGTACATCTATATCCGTTTAAAATCTAGAGATCATAAAAAAGTTGAACATCTTTTCTGTACTTATATAATCGTAAAAAATATGAATAGTAATCGATCATACAAAATTAAAATAGGCTGCAAATAATTTGAGCCTACACAGTGATTGAAAATTGACATTCGTAGAAAAACTTTGTATTCTACTGGTCGAAGAAAGAGCCAAGTTTTAAATAACAACTACCAGAAACGTGATTTAGAGCTGCCAATTTCAAATATGAACTACCAGAAAACATAACAACTACCACTTAAAACAGTCCCTGGTACATAATAGTTACTGTACTATTTATTTATCATACAGAAAAGGTTTTTTTTTGTATGACTTGCCCTTATTCATTCATTCATTGCTCAGCTCTAGAATGTCGTATGGAGCTTTTTTTTTAATTTTAAGAAATTAAAAGAACTATAAATTAGTTATTAATTAAACCGATTCACAAGCCTTTATCAAAATTATAACTCAAAAGTATTTGTTCAACAAAAAAAATTAATAAAACTGACTGTTAATTTTTATTTATTTGATAAAAAAAAATATTTATTTATTTAAACAATGGCTAATATTCTTATTAGTAATATTTTTTTTCAGTTTTTACTTTGCTATATACTGGAGCCAAGATATTGGTAAAAAACAGAAAATGTCTTTTTTGGGAGGCTCCGACTTGCCTGTGTTCATTCAAAGATTTCTCGGCTCCCGTTTGGAGTTAAGAGCTCAATTTTGTTTTAAATTGTAGGCAATAACAACAGCTAGACAAACCAAAAATGAAAAACTAACCAAAACATAATCATTTTTGGAAATAATATTGAAAAACCGTCTAAAAACCAAAAGAAAATTACTAAAACTAGCGGTTACTTTTTACTTATTTGTTGAAACAAAAAAGGCTTAAAACTACACGCTAGATAATTTTATTACAAACAAAACGTATTTAAATTTTTTACTGTGCAATGTCCTGGAGCCGAGATATTTGCAAAAATCCAAAAAAAGTCAAAAAGTACGTTTTTACGAATAACTTTGGTAAAAAAGTTGTCAGGTGATGCAAATCTAGGGTTACGCTTTTGTTGTAAGTCCCTATCGATTCATGAAGAAAAAAGACCGTGCCGAACAACGCAAGGTCAATCCCTCTTTTACGATGGTTCAACTGGACTAATTCACAAGTTGAAAAAAATATCAATAAAGCTCTTTTAATATATATTAATAATGTGTATTTATAAAAAAGCGAAATTAATAATGAAGCGAAAGAAGGTTGCACGGTTTTATAAAAAAAAAGAATACAAATGTGTATGTTTGTACATATGTATGTACCGTACATGTACTGTACATTTACATTTTCATTCACATCTCTTATTAATAATCGTCTCTACAATGCGACAAACGCAAGAAATCAATTGCGGGTGGCAAAGTGAATGTTTTGAATTGGGGTGATCGATTCACTGCTTTATGGGAATGTCGAACTGTACAGCCGACGGGGAATGTTTCCTTCGATAGTATAGTAGAACACAAATTGACGATTTTCCAATCATCATTCCCCCCGGCGTTTAGGAGAATAGGGCTGAATAACAAGTACTTAAATGAGTGGCATAACTTCTTTAAAAAAAAAATTGAACACTCCTAAAAAAAAGGTCTTAACTTTTTATCTAATCAATGTATTCCTTCCAAAGTTATTAAAGGTCAAAGCAGAACTAATGGTTAATTTCGCAGTTGTTTTTTGTTCCGTATTGAGAATATCAGCGATTATACCTATTACCTTAAGGTGTGACAAAAAGCTTGAGCATGTAGGTTTAATTTCCTGAAAAATAAAAGTCCTAGTATCATCCGGTTTCGAGTGTTTGAGTAGAAATTACTTACAGCAATGAATTTTGAAAACAAAAATAATACTTAATTAAGTAAAATTAAAACAAAAAACTATCCTTTGAATTTTTTTAAATTCATTTTTTCAAAGTTTTGAGTTTCAAAATTATTTTTTCAAAAACTGTTCACTAAACGAACTTTACTTAAAAATAAAATAAAAGAAGGGATTTCTGTGTTTGCAAAAAGGTGTAACAGGGCATTTTAACTGTTGCTGTTGTTTGTTAATAATTTGTTTTATGTTTTTAGTCCCCTCCAGCCTAAACGAAGGGAAAATACATCCACCACACACGATTTTTTTCTTTTCTCGACAAGCTCAAGCTTTTTGTCATACTTAAGGTGAATCACTCTGTATAAAAGCTGATATTCTCAATAGGGAGGTGACCATGACCTCATTTACTGCTGTCCTGGATCTTCACTTTAAATTGAGTTCAACAAATTTTATTTAGGAAAGAAAAAAGGAGATCCATCCTCTACTTGTTGTACGTTTACGTCTATTTTTGTAAAATCTTATAGTCAAACAAAAGTACAATGAGAAAACACCCGAACCAGTCCCAAAGTGATAAAACCGATGAAAATGACGAAATGTTTTATGTCTCATTACTGTGTTTTAAAAAACAAATTATACATATAACTTTATTATAACTTTTTAGCCCAGTCAACGAAGACTCAAAATTATAAAATAAATGCAAAAAAGAGTGCTCTCTGGACCAGTTGGTTTTCCTGGGGTTTCTAAAAGGCTTAGTATTGTCTATATTATGCTCTATTTGGAATGATATCATTCTATGGTCTGAGAACGTTACATTACTTGAGACTTTCCACTTACTGATTGCAATGGAATCTGAATTAGTGGAGAGTGTCACATCGAGCACTTCTCTTCTGTTCCTGGTAATGAAGGTTGGTTCATTACCACGGTTTAGTATCAACATATTGTTCTTAATAATATATTTAAATAGTGACTCACTTCTTTGGTTTGTATATGTGCTGTCCCATTGCAGATGATGGGCATTTGCGTCGCAGCCAGCTAGGATGTCCCAACCGTTCTTACCTGCCGCTGTTACCAGGTCATCAAAGTCTGCTGACGGCGGAGGGCCCGGTTCATCACCTGGCATGTAAACGGAGTCTAGGATCAGGGGTGGGGCCCATTCTCTTTCGCACTTCACCGTCGTCATATCTGAGCTACAGTAGGGAGATAAGAGGTAAGGTTTATGTTTTTTTTCGCTAATATACAAGTACCATAGTTACCTTCTGTCGGCCCTTTTTTAAAATACAGGATATAATCTTTGGATCTGAGTCCGCAGATATTGCCGCTTTTTACCCATGGCTTTTGTATTAGGGCAATGTCTATGTTGTTTTTTGACATAAACGAGATTAAGGTGGCAGAGGCCAAGTTACTGTGCTGTAGATTTAGTTGAAGAACATCCATCTTTTTTCTTATTATTTTGTAAGTTGGCTACCGTTACCGGTCGCACCCTTACCTCGTTTATGCCAATACATAACTTATATCCTCTCGATGGAAGTAGGGCCATTGTCTCATAGTTTAGCATGACGATTGCTTCTTGGCCTGTTTTCGTAGGCTCTTCCATCTCCATGACTTTCCAATCCGCATTCGGAAAGTCAGGGTTGAGTCTTCGTAAGAAACTCTCAAGCCTTTCTTTCGTCATACGAGGGCCTGGAATATTGATTCGGACTTTGGGTCTAGTAGGGAGGTCGGTTTTGAAAGCAACTTTTAGTTTTTCACCTTCAAGTACTTTCATTTCTTGTATTGTTTTCTTGAGCCAGTTAAGGGTATATTCATCGCGGCAGGTCAGAATTTTAAACCCCTTAAACGTCGACAGCGGCCTGAATCTTGGCAGCGTGTTGGTGGAGGAAAGCACCTCGTCGTTTACACGGTCGAGTAACTCTTCTTCCACTTGAGCCCAATGCTCATCGCTTAGCCGGTTTTCGGAGCTCCCCTCATTGATAACGGCCACCTGAAGGTTCTCTCTTATCACATCCGCTAAGGTGCCTGCATTTTTTTGCCGTCTTAAGCTTTTTATTGGATGAGGTTGGAGGGGGGGTCGAGTCGTTGTGCCTGTTCCTCTTTCGTTGACTACTTGGGCCAGCGTTATTGGCCCTTATGTGCATTGGACTGCTGAAGGTTGATCCTTCCGGTCTCACATGTGGGTTTCTGTCTTTCGTCATTTTGGAGAAAGGGCACCCTGGTCCTTTTTTGTTTCTTTGTTAGTGCTTTTTTCTTCTAGCTTCGATTTGGCTGCGGGTTCATCCTTAGCTTCCATCTTAGCCAGAATCTTCTTCGCCCAGCTCAGCCGCTTCCAGTCACGGAAATTAAGCTCTTTCGGGTCTGTTTGGCCATATCTTCGGACCGCTCTCTCGGCATTCTCTGTCCTTTTGAGATCTGGATCCGGATCCCGTTCCTTATCCTGCTTGTTTGGATGTGCCAGTTTCTCCTTGATCGGTTTTGGCCCATGCGGGCATCGATCTTCGGAGATGGCAGTCAGCAGGGTTTTTGAACACCCTGCAACATCCGCGTAGGCTTCGGTCAGTTCTTTTTTTCCAGACCCCTTGGGAGTTGAGGTTACCTTGGCTGCTGACAGTGTCAGGTTATTGGCCACAGGTTCGCCTTGAGATGGTTTTTTTCTTTCATTTATAACAGGATTCTCCGCCACGGTGACATCTGCGTCTGAGCTGGCGAAGGACTGATAGTCATCCTCAAGGAGTTGATTTTCCTCGTCGGATGCCATCACTCTCTTTTCAGCCCCCACAGCCCCGTCGTCAGAATCAGAGAAGTCCATGAGGTTCTCAGATAGCACCTCATCAACCTTCTTGGCATCACTGCTACTTGGTTCTGTACTTTTTGTTGTTGTTGTTTTTATGTTTTGGGTCACTGGCGACTTATTCTCTTTCGAGGCCAAGACATCGCCGACAGTCGTGACTTCTGCCGACTTTTGAGCGTATATCCCCACTCGATTTTTACTTTTTATCTGACTTTTTTCCATATTTTGTTACGATTTACATCTCTGTTTTTGGTTTTCTTTGTTGTCTGACTCTAGAGCTTGATTGCTGGAGGGTCAAACGTAAGGCCCCCACCACGTCAAGGTGAAACTCTCGGGGAGAAATAAAAATACTAACAATTAATTTCTCTCGAAAAATGTCTTTCTACCAACACATTAGAGAAAAATATGGTATAAAACTTTGCACACATATGAAAAACTATAGAAAACTTAACAAAAGTAGAATCAGTACAACACAAAGCAAACATTTTTTGCTCAGGTGCAAAAAGCTTGGATTAATTCCAAACTTTATTGGAAACACAACTAAAAACATCGATGAAATGTTTTGCGATGAAATTGAAACATTAAACCAAATAAACAATACACTTTACAAAACAAAATACAATTTTTATTGCCGTATACTTAATATTTGCTTATCAACGAAATATAAAAATATTATTAAAATACAGAACAACATTGCAAGAATCAAACACATCATTACATCTAGACTGACAGGAGCAGAATACGGAACCTTCTTTTCATATGAAAACACATTCTGCAACAACATGACGGAGGATCTCAGACAATTGCATGATAACAAATTCTTAGCTCTAAAAGGAAAGATGTGAGCAAAATACAATTTATGTCGAATTCCTTACAACCAAAAAAAATCGAATTTTTCTGAACAAATCGAATTTTTTCTAAACAAAATCGATTTTAATGTCCCGGTCTACATTGAACGATTTTTCCAGTGCCGATCTTTTGTTCGTGGGTGAAGGGAGTGAAAAGTGAGGGGTAGGGATCAAATCGTTTGTACCACAAAACTCGAACGATTTTTCCAGTCTGTTTATGTTCTCTCTCTTCTCCTTTC
The DNA here is from genome assembly GCA_949320155.1 of Melangyna quadrimaculata. Taxonomy (NCBI): domain Eukaryota; kingdom Metazoa; phylum Arthropoda; class Insecta; order Diptera; family Syrphidae; genus Melangyna; species Melangyna quadrimaculata. Next base: position 110,593,164 of record OX439485.1, read on the forward strand.
CAGTTTTTTGAGTGTGTTCGATGTCAGTGTGCCGTCGTTTGATGGTGTGAGTGAATATCAATGAAAAATGAAGAGCACAGCAATAAAACAAGGAAGAAGAAAAGGAAAAAATCTTATGGAAAAAATCGTTCTGTGTGTACATTTCACAAAATCTTCGTGGAAAAATCGGGCAATGTAGATCGGGACAATGCTGTCAAACAAATATTCGTTTTTAGCTAGATTTCACATCCAATCGCACACACACTATCAAGATTTGACATTTCTTATGAATCAAGATGGAATTAAATGTTCTCATTACAATTTTGTGACGGAGTTAAAAAAGAAAACAAATGTTTAAGGGTTCTTAATTGTTTAATATTTCAGTGAATGATGAAAAAAAGTAAAGATAATTGTGCGTATCTTCAAGAAACAAAAAATCTCATTAAAATAACATACAATTCGCGAGGAAAACACGTTGCAAAATTAGTTTTCTTCGTCCCCTAGTGAAATATTCAGAATAGATCCTCGCTGCTGTGTGTGGATTAATTTTGGATTGTAATTTTTTTACTTGATTACCAGCACAATTGTTTTTGATGTTTTTCAATTATCAGACGAAATATATTTGTTTTTAAATTATCAAAACAACGTGAAAAAAAAATACACTTTAGTATTTGCTTAGCGCGCACTACTTCTTAGTTTTTGTGCGACAACAAAATTCCTGTCAAATTGCACTCACACACTCACAAAAAAAAATCGAATTTTTTTAAATTCCTTCTACCAAGAAATTTTTTTTTAAATGAAATCGACTTCAAATGGTTGTAAGGAATTCGACATTAGTTTTCAATGACAAATGGTTTGTCAACAAAACCAAGGTTGCCATACATGATGATATAAAACTACTTTTATCGCTTGGACCAAAATTTAAAATAATTGCAGATGGTGAGGAGTGTATTCAAACAATACCAGATAATGATACACGAGAAAAAGCCCGTTCCAATTTTGCACACATTTTAGATATTAGTGTAAAAACCCGTCATTCAAATGATTTACTCAGATATTTGACTATATTCTCAAAGAAACAAAGCAATTCTAACAGAGAAACAAGGAACTAATTATCATCCTAGCTGATAAAGGTAACGTAACGGTAGTTATGTATAGGGACGAATATAAATCAAAAATAAAAATAATGATGGAAGACAGAAACATATACTGGCCCATAAGAACCGACCCAACCAACAAGCTACAGGCTAAGATCAACAGTTTCATTAAAGACCTCTATGAAAAAAACATTATTGATCAGTCTGAAAAACAAAGAATGATGACGTACAACCCCATCGCACCAAGAATCTATGGACTCCCAAAAATCCATAAGGCAGAACTATCTTTACGACCAATATGTTCATCGACGAAAGTACCATGCTACCATCTCTCACGGTATCTCTTCGGAATTCTAAGAAATCTAACTTCAAACTCACAATTCAACGTAAAGAACTCACTTGATTTCAAAACTAAACTTGGCAACGTACGAATCGAAGACGACGAATCCCTGGTTTCTTTTGACGTAGTGTCTCTCTTTACAAATAAACCAGTAAAATTGGCACTAGAAATCATAAGTCAAAAATGGGATGGTCTTAAAGAGCATACCAAATTAAAACGACAAAGTCTTATGGAATTGTTACGTTTTTGTGTAATTGAAAACAATTACCTGATGTATGAATGTAGGATATAAAGAAATATAAACAGTTTTTATACACTATAATAGTTAATATATTGTCTTTATTAAACAGTCGTTTTGGTTTTTATTTACTTTACTTTTCTTTGACTTAATTTAAACAGAAATATACTTCAGACCGCCGTCGTCGTATCGCGCGTCGTTACCTTACTTCTTGTCGTCGTCGTAGCTATTCTTGAACTGCCTTCTGTGTTTTTTTGCCGTCGCTTAGACAAGATCCCATACCATCAACCTTCGCATGAGTCGATACCAGGCAAGAGCCCTGGTGGCCCAACTCCATAGGCAGCCAACCCCCACCACTCCTCCCAGTAGCAGCAGAATCTTGATGAATCGATTTGGTATGCTTGGCATTGTTTTTGTTTTGTTCTCCTCCTTACGATGTGCATGGCTATTTAAATGCATTGAATTAGGTCATGTTTCGTCGGTCGTTGTCATTGCTGGATATTTGGATCTGTTCAGTGCATTGACCGGTGGTGTATGTTTGCTGTTCCATTCTTATCTATCGTCGTGGGTGTATGGTTGCTATTCATCGCCGCGGTGGTGACAGGTCGTATTCCGTCCAGTGGAATGTGCTGATGTTTATTTTGCTTCTTGATCATGACGACGGTCTGAAAGTATAGTATCTGCGTTATCTAATATACAATAATATACTCTTATTAAATACTTAGCTTTATGTTATTACTCATCGATCCCACATTCGGCCATCCTGGAATTATCGACTGTCCTCAGGCGATGTCATCTTCATCTTCGGAGTCATCCTCGTCATCTTCCTCATCATCTTGTATCCATGGCTTCATGTAATCTGCCGATGTGCTAGTTATGTTGGGCCCCTCATGTTGACCCACTTTCTTCACTTCATATCTTTCATTTCTCTTTACTTTCGTCACCTCGTATGGTCCCAAGAAACTGGCATGTAGCTTCAGCCCAGTTCCAAACTGTGTTCTCTTGATGGCGACAAGATCGTTCACCTTATACTCATGTGCCGCCTTCCGCTTTTTGTTATATGTTCTTTGATTCTCAGCTTGAACTCTGCTTATCTCGTCCTTTGCTGCCTTTCTCATCTCGTCTCGATTCGTTTCGAAGTCATCCAATATAACGTCTTCTAGCAGCTTCCTTATCTCCAGATCCTCCGCTCGACGCATGGTTGCCCCAAACATCAATTGGAAAGGACTCCTCTTTGTACTTCGTGACACCGTTGAGTTGATGGCTCGCTGGACCTGTCCTACGTGTTGGAACCATTTCGTGGGGTCTGCTACTGCTACCTTTGACAGCACTTCAATAACTATTTTATTGATCCTCTCAACCTGCCCGTTGCCCCTTGGTACTCCAGTTGTTGTTAATACGTGATGAATCCCTCTTTCGTCACAATATTCCTTGAACGCGTTTGCGTAAACGCGGCGCCTTTATCAGAAATCAGTCGGGTTGGGTTCCCGAATGTTTCACTCTGCAGGTCTAATCGTTTTATTGCCTCTTCGCACTTCGTTGTCTTCACTGGATATTTCCACGTGAACTTCGTAAACGCATCCACCACCACAAACAGGTAGTTATAGAACTTGTGTGTTGATGGAAGCGGTCCAACGTGGTCAATATGTAGCGTGTGTAACGGTACGTCAATCTTCTCAATTGGGTGCAGGAACCCTTGCGCCCTTCCGCTTTTCTTTGCCGCCAATATACACGCCACGCAGTTTGCTAAAACGTTATCTATGCACCCCATAAGCTTCGGTATATAATAGTCTTGCTTTACTATGGCCTCCACTTTCTTCGCACTTATGTGCCCCTGTGCATGTGCGTTACGAATGATTTCCTTCTGAAGCGACTTGGGGACCACTAATAAATGACAACCCCCTTCGAACTTATATAGTAATCCGCTTCTTACTTCATAATCTTTATACGCACCCACAGCTGTAATTATATCAAAGATTAATTGGCAAAATTCGTCTTTACCTTGTGCGGATTTTATCCGGTGTATGATGCCATCTTCTATTCTCATTGCAACAGGATATCTACTAAGCGCATCCACGTGTCTCATTGACGTGCCCGCTCGGTGTATAACCTTCATGGTGTATTCTTGTAGCATGATCGCCCATCTTGCTACTCGCCGACATAAGTCTCTCTTCTTCATCGTAGCCTCGAATGCTTTGCAGTCCGTCATAATTGTGAACTCCATCCCTAGGAGGTACACTCTCAGTCTTTCTAAACACTTCATTATCGCCAGTACCTCGAGTTCGTAGCTTGTAAATTTCCTCTCAGATCGGCTGGTCTTGAAACTCAGGAAGAACGTTGGGTGGAAATGTCCATCATCATGTTTCTGCAGCAGCGCCCCTCCATATCCTTCTATGCTGGCATCCGTATGGAGTTCTGTGGGCAAACATGGATTAAATAGTTTCAAAACTGGCTCACTGCAAAGACAAGATTTAAGTTCATTAAATGCAATCATTTCTTTTTCACCCATCCCAAATTTATTTTCTTTTCTTAAGAGATCTGACAAAGGTTTCGCTATCCTGGAGTAATTTAGGACGAATTTCCTAAAAAACCCAGTCAGTCCCAGAAAACTTTGTATCTGCTTTACGTTTCTCGGTACCGGAAACTTCTGTACTGCTTTTACCTTCTCCTCTGATGGCTTTATGCTTCCATTACCTATAACATGCCCTAAAAACTCTACTGACTGTGATAGTAAATTACATTTTTCCCATTTTATCATCAATCCGTACTCCTCGGCCACCCTTAGCACAACCTTCAGTTTTTCCAATGCCTCGTCTTCGCTCTTTGCAAATATGATGATATCGTCCACATATATCAACAAATATTTTTGTAGCACCAGCTCCCGGAAAATTTGGTTGACGAACCTCTGGAATGCAGCCGGTGAGTTACATAGCCCAAATGGTACCTTAAGAAATTCATATTGCCCATCTGGCGTTACGAATGCCGTATATTTTCTGCTGCCCTTTGCTACATCTACGTGGAAAAATCCATCTTTTAAATCTAAAGTGATAAATACCTTTGCATCATGAAGTGGTTCGAAAACTTCCTCCATGACCGTCATGGGGAACCTGTCCTTCATCATTTTCTTGTTTAGCTCCCGGTAATCGATGCATAGTCTATACTTTCCCTCCTTCTTCTTCACTAGGACTATCGGGCTGGCATACTCTGATCGACTTGGAACTACGACTCCATCATCTATCCACTCTTTTACCTGTTTATTTACTGCATCTCTTTCTGGAATCGCTAGTCTTCGTGCCTTACGGAAAACTGGGATATCGTCTGTTAACACAATGTTCATCTCGATGCAGGACCTTGCGAGACTTTTCGGCCTATATGCATCTACGATATCGTTCACTGCTTGTCTGTACTCTTCGTTTCCTACTTTCCACTTTGAATCATCGTCTCTTTCCTGGCACCATTCGATTTGAAAAATGTCGTTCTCCTCCAGATTGTATCCTTCCTTCATACTTTTTTCCTCGTCTATCTTCTTGACTATCCTAATTTTTCCGCCGCTGATAACTAACTCAACATTTCTCAAAAAATCTCTTCCGAGCAGTATCTCATCTGGAATCCACCGATCTGGTACAACCTGAAATCGATTCAAATATTTTTCTGTTCCAACCTGCACTTCTAACACACATGAGCCTAGGGTTTTCCGAGGGCTGTCTCCAAACCCTTTCAACATCATTCCCGGTAACTGGGGTTCGGCTTCACTTATCTTCCCTTGGAATGACTTATGGATTATCGAAACGTCGCTTCCATTGTCCACGAAAGCGTAATATGTCTTACCCTTCACAATTATTGGAATGTGCCGCTCGTCTGATTCGATGCGATTCACATGACTAATCCCTCTTGAGGTCGAAGGTGTTTCATTCTTTACTGGGCAATTTGGTGATATATGCCCGAACTGGTTGCATTTGAAACAACGTGTTCCCTTCCCCTTATCTGGACAACTAGTAGCTATATGCGACTTCGACCCGCAGTTGTGGCACCGTCTCCCTTGTCCTGTTTGTCCTGTCTGTCCTTCTTTACCAGGAGGCGTCGATGATTTACCGCCACCACTATTGCTCTTGCTGAATCCTTGTTGCGTTGGCATAAATCTTTTCATTTGCTGGTAGTTCTCCATTTTTTTCTTCAGTTCTTCCAATGTTGTGGCTTTGTACAGGATCATTTTATTATAAATGGAATCTGTGATTCCGCGACTCCTCATCAATTTTTCCTTCACTTGCCAATTGCTGCATCGAGTACAGATACTCTAGGAGACTCTCTGTGGTTGTTTTCTTTCGCGCTTCCAGCGCTCTGTGCACCTCGATGGTGGTCTTTGTCTTTTGAAACTCTGTTACCAACACCTCCTTCAATGCTGCATAACTTGTTAGTCCCGTCTTGGCCTCGACCGCAAGTCTGGCTGCCCCTCGTAACAGTCGCTTTGTGTATAGGAACTTTTGAATATCGTTCCACTGACATACTGTAGCAATGTCCTCGAAGTCTTTTAACCATACCGTCAAGTTTTTTCCCGCTTCACCCGAAAAGTGTTCCAGGGAGTCCTCCACATCCCTGAACACGAAATTGTTGGCCCTTTCATTAGCCATCGTAACTTCGTCCACGCCTTCTTCGTCTTCTTCTCGATCCGCTTTTGGAATTTCTTCTTTGTCCCCTTCTATCTCGTTATCTTCACCCTTCTCTATTACTATTCTGATTTCGCTTTCAGTAATGTTTTCGAATGCCTCTCTTATCCTGTCCACCAAGTCAGTTTTTAGGCGGTACCGGTACGACAAATTCTTTTGCTGTAAAAACTTCTGTAATTCGCGTGCGGTGAAGGCTTGACTTAATTCATCCATCCATATCCTTTACACGAGACAAAGTTCTTCACAGTTTTCTTAACAAATCCTATAACACAGTTCTTCACAATTTTCTTAACGAATTTTTCTTAACGAATTCTTTACAACTTAACCAATCTTAACAAATCTTAACACAGTTCTTCACAATTTTCTTAACGAATCCTAGGGGACTTCTTTACAACTTAACCAATCTTAACAAATCTTAACACAGTTCTTCTCTTCTTAACTCTTTTCGAATCTTATCAAAAACCATTAACACTTCTTTTACCTCAAAGTTGTTGGGATATGAAAATAAATTTCCCGTAGAATCCCGGTTGAGCCCCCCAAATGTAGGATATAAAGAAATATAAACAGTTTTTATACACTATAATAGTTAATATATTGTCTTTATTAAACAGTCGTTTTGGTTTTTATTTACTTTACTTTTCTTTGACTTAATTTAAACAGAAATATACTTCAGACCGCCGTCGTCGTATCGTGCGTCGTTACCTTACTTCTTGTCGTCGTCGTAGCTATTCTTGAACTGCCTTCTGTGTTTTTTTGCCGTCGCTTAGACAAGATCCCATACCATCAACCTTCGCATGAGTCGATACCAGGCAAGAGCCCTGGTGGCCCAACTCCATAGGCAGCCAACCCCTACCACTCCTCCCAGTAGCAGCAGAATCTTGATGAATCGATTTGGTATGCTTGGCATTGTTTTTGTTTTGTTCTCCTCCTTACGATGTGCATGGCTATTTAAATGCATTGAATTAGGTCATGTTTCGTCGGTCGTTGTCATTGCTGGATATTTGGATCTGTTCAGTGCATTGACCGGTGGTGTATGTTTGCTGTTCCATTCTTATCTATCGTCGTGGGTGTATGGTTGCTATTCATCGCCGCGGTGGTGACAGGTCGTATTCCGTCCAGTGGAATGTGCTGATGTTTATTTTGCTTCTTGATCATGACGACGGTCTGAAAGTATAGTATCTGCGTTATCTAATATACAATAATATACTCTTATTAAATACTTAGCTTTATGTTATTACTCATCGATCCCACATGAATATAAGATTTATCAGCAACGAAATGGCATGCCAATGGGAAATCCAGCATCACCAATCGTAGCAGACATAATTTTGGAGGATCTTCTTGAAATTTTTCTAGGCAAGCTCAAAAACAAACCCAAAAATTTTAACAAAATATGTTGTCGACATATTTGCAATAGTCAAATCTTCTGAAATTGATAAAATCTTAGAAGTTCTTAATAACTACCACCCGAAACTCCAATTAACCGTCGAAATTGAAGATATTAAAAGACTTCCATACTTGGACACGTTTGTAATTAGGAAAAACGGGTGTTTGAAACTAAATTGGAAGAATCATCAACTTCAACTCACAACACCCACAACAAATAATCCTTAATACTGCCCAAAATTTAATTAACAAAGTTCTTAGTACCAGTGACCCCGAATTTCATACCGAAAATAAAAATAATTCAAAACCATCCTAGAGAATAATAGTTTCCAACAAATTTAATAAAAACACTATACTTAGAAACAGAAATTAAAGAAACATCCACAGCCATACAAAACAAATCGTTTGTATATGTAAAGCACATAGCTGACAGTTTTAAAAAAGCTTCTCTAATTGACAAAGAGAAATACGATATAACCATGTGCTCTACAAATAACTTAGGACAGGTTTTAAAAAACCTAAAAACAAAAACTAACCCTATGGTAGACTCAAACTTGATCTACAAAATAACATGTAATGGGAAAAAAGATTCAACATGCGAACAGGGTTATGTCGGAACCACAACACAAAAACTTAAAAATAGAATAGCAGGACTTACTATGACGACACCAAAATAAACCAGCGAGAAACACAATACAATAAGAGGTTGACAATAGAAACATTACACCTGCTGGAGAGACTTTTTGAATTTTCTGTTTAAATAAAGTTATTTTAATCGATAGTTTTTGAGAAATTAATTTCCAAACTCAACATTCTGAACAAAAATTGTCTACTATTTACTAAGTAGAAACAGGATCCTTGAAGCAAATTTCTTTTTCAATATTTTGGGTCTGGAAAAAAAACTATCGATTAAAATAACTTGATTTAAACACAAAATTCAAGAATGGGTTTCGGGGTTCAAGATAAGCTATAGGAGAATATTGTGGGTGTTACCATTGTTTTTCAATAGTGTTGTTTCTTCCTTAACTCATTTTTTACACAATTGCCTCTCCCATCTTAATGGGGGTATATAGACCCCCCTTCCGGTATGGTTGTCCTATTATTTTAGCACAGTCTACATGCTCCAGTGCTTTGATGTATTTATGTCAACCATTCTTTATTTGCCATTATACTGTTTGATAACACTACTTTTTATATTATTTTTTTTATCGCCTAATTTTGAATTGTTGTATTTTGGAAACCATTGGGTCTACAGAGTTGGTTTTGGTCTAAATTTGAAGCAAATTAAGATACTTTGAAATCGTAGAACAATGCTTTTATTTAAAATTAATTATTTAGGACTAAAATCACCAATAACTGAAAAAAAGCGCGAACAAATCGTGTTTTTTCTGATTTTTGACCATGAAGCGGTCACCGCGCCGCTCGAGGTCGAAAACTTAGGTTATTTACTAGGCCAATATCCTGAAAACTCAGCAAAAAATCAGAAACACCAGGTTTGACGCATACGTGAATGTACATAACAGGGACTGTTTTAAGAAAAAACCAGAACTACCAAGAACTACATAAATGAAGCAGAAAATTTTCGTTCCGATTTAACTTGATTTTTCGTAGACGCGCCCGTTTATCGGTTGGCTTTTTTTATCGACACTTTCTTACTTTTGTTGTTCTTGAATGAATGAATAATGAATATGGGGTTTTGCACTGCGACCTAAGGATCTATTGTGTCCCCTACTGGAGTTGGATAAGGGTAAACATCTTACAACTCTTCCCCCAAATTTATTTCTCTAAGAAATTTAAGTATTTGGGCATTTGGAGTACATTCAGAGATGGCTAAAAACTCTCTTCCACCTGGTAACGTCCCAGGTGTTTGTGTCTTTGGTGCACAGGTGCATCACATTTGCCTAGAAATTTTTAGAAAGGTGATTGAATGTGAGTTTGTTCTTGCAGAAATCATAATATTGGAGCTAAAAGTGATGCAAAATCCATATTTTTTGCAATTAAGATTAGATCTTCTTCTATAATGCTGTTGAGGAAATTTGATTGATTTGCTTCCTTACGTATTTTTTTCGCAGTTGATTTATTAAGAAAAAAAATACGTGGGAAATCATAAATACGTCGCTCAAAATGTAGGATTCTGTTTGACTTTCAATTGAAATTGCATGTGAAGTCGTTGAGGCAACAAAACCAAGTGCGGAAATTATGTGCGGGTAATAACGTAAGGTACATCTATATCCGTTTAAAATCTAGAGATCATAAAAAAGTTGAACACCTTTTCTGTACTTATATAATCGTAAAAAATATGAATAGTAATCGATCATACAAAATTAAAATAGGCTGCAAATAATTTGAGCCTACACAGTGATTGAAAATTGACATTCGTAGAAAAACTTTGTATTCTACTGGTCGAAGAAAGAGCAAAGTTTTAAATAACAACTTGTAACCGATTTTATTATAATTATTCACAGAAAAACAATTTAAATAAATAATCAAAATAAACGAGAGCTTTCGCACCGACGACAACGACGAAACATACCTATGACAGCGACAGTACAAGTAGGTAGATACCTATATGCATACAATTATGTAATTCTAATTACTATTGATGCATACAGAAAAATGCCGAGCTTTTAAGTTTTCGGAGGGGGTAAGAGGTATAGGTAGAATAAATAGATCGTAATAGTCTTATAAGTTTTTCTTACGATCTAGCCTTAGGATTTGTTTAACAACATTTGTTTACCTTTCGCTCGGCAACGAAGTTGTGTCAACATTCCTGAAGCAACTTTTAAGAGAGGGTTGAGTTGGCAGGAATTATAGGATCTTTGACTCGAGAATGAAGGTTTTCACCTAATGATGTCAATGATCCTGGAATTTATGAAACTTAAAAGTTTTGCAGAATTTCCAATGTCGGTTAGTGATAGGATAGAGAAAAACTGCTATGGCAAAGCTAAAATTCTTCTTCATTGTGCTAGTCGAACATCTTAGTCTTCCATTTTTTAAATCACGCGCCGCTGTTGCAATATATGTACCTATACATACCTACATATAAGAAATCAGTTTTTTTTTGCAAGTACCTAACTAATTCAATTCAAATTTAAAAACTCGTTTTTATTAAAAATTTTTTTGAATTAATTTATTAGGTAAACGGGTGCAAATAATTTAACGAATTTTTTTTAGTGCCAGAACAAAAAAAAAATATCAAAAAAAAGGCTATAAGCCTTCAGAAAGGTATATGGTAAAAATTTGTTCTTTGTTTAAGTGTAAAACACATTTTTTTTATAGAAAAAATCTTAGGCGGTTGTCATTACCAACCGCCCCAATCTTTAAAATTTCCCGAGGAAAATTGTGTATGTGTTCGATTTTCCGGTCGATGATTTTCAAATCACACAACAAGAACATCATAATTACACCCATACCTACTGTTATACGATTTCGCCACAAGGAAATCAACAAAGAAGTTAGCCAAGATCGTCTGGAGGTTGAGTCATAGGAAAGAAGATCCAGGGTTCGAACCTTAAAATTACCAGAAACCAAAGTGGGAAAAAACATTTTTTTTTGTGATTTATATAGAAGTTTTTTTTTTTAAAGTAAAGTAGTTGCTTCAATTATATTTTTTTTGATAAAGTCTAAATTCCATTAATAGCGACCTGTGTTAACGATTGTAAGAAAAACGATTTTAAAATAATAGTGTTAAAAGCGGGAAACGTAACATTTTAAAATATCTCGATCCGCGGATTAATATATATATATATATATAAACAAGTGATTATCGGTACAAAAAAAAGGTACCTTTAAAGGGAGGGTACCATCTTTAACAAATACGTATACACCAGTTGCAGTGGCCACTTCAGCAGGAGTTTAAGGGTGAGTTTTTTGTTTATACCCATATTTTAATATACACTTTTGTTGAATATATACATATATACATAAAAAAAAAGGAAAAATTAATTAGTACGCGAATCGAGGGGAGGGTTGAACGGGGGATTATTGTATAATAATAAGAAGAAAAAGTGAAAGAAAAGACAAAAGAGGTACTGAATACCCAAAGTAGGTAATAAATCGAAGACGTTTTTAATATTTTAATTAATTGAAAAGTTTCTTTAATCAGCAACAGGGTTGTCAATTAGGGGAATTTTATATTTTAATTGAATTTGAATTACCTTTTTAGAAAATTGTTAAATAATTAACTTTTAAATTTTAATTAAGTCTGTATATTTATGATTTTAAATGATTAGTAATTAAATTAAAATCGTTATAATATATTTTTAAAAATGAAACAAATTTTTTTTATTTACTATTGAAGACTTTAAGAATAGACTTGATGTCGGAGTAAAAGTTTTTTTTAAGGGATGAGAGGGAGGAATCGAGAAGGATGAAGATTTAAAAAGGGGAAGAAGCCTAGGAAAGGGGTTGCTCTAGCGAGGGAGGCAACCAAGGTAGGGAGGGTTGAGGCGATTACTCGCGCATCACAACACCGAGATGCAATGTCACTGGCAAATTTTTTTTGTAATGTGTTATGGTCCAAGAACCTCACCAAGGCTGAGCTACGGGTTCGATTACTGCCAGCAAGGACCTAAAGGCAAAACAGCACGTTACAAAATGGCGCCCAACGTGGAGCCCACTATCTGAAGATAAAAGATAGTGTGGCTAGATTTTTTTTTTGAGCCTTTCAGTTTTTTTTCAATTAGTTTTTTTCAAGTAACTCTTTTTAAATTATTTCTTAAATTTTTTTTCTTTCAACATTTAAATTTTTTTTATATACAGATTTTGTTTTAACAATTTTAATGATCGGTGGTGGCTGCACCTTTCTTGTGAGTCCCGGTTACTGGGTGTAAAGCACTTGGTACCGCGTTGCCGCAAGGAAGGGGCAGTCATCCAACAACTAAATATACAAAGTGTGGGCTAGGGAGTCCGAGTCTTTGGGTATCGGCATAACAGGTATTCAAATGGCCGGATACCTGAGCACACACTTGAAATTATCAACTTTTGGAAGAGACCCTTTGATGCGAGAGGCGTCTTCGGAGGTCCTTCCAAAGAACATTTTTTTACATTCTCCGAGGTTTTCAGAGCCTTCACTGATGGAATGATTCGTCAGCCGATGTCCTGAAAGCTAAGGAGAAAAACAATTAATTTTTTTTTAATCACTAGTTGCAATAGTAACGTAATACGTACTCGTAGTATATTTTAATTTTGTTTGCTCATTTTTTTTTTTTTGGCTCGCAGAACTACGGCTTCTTCTTCATAATGAATTGGCATCCTTCTCAAATCCGACCTCGCATCCTTTTACATTTTATGAACAATACATTTTTTTTTAATTTTTAGAAAGTTTTAAAAGTGTTTTGTTTTGAAAATTTCGAAAAATAGTTTGAACTTAATGTTACTATTTTATTTTTCATATTTTTTAACAAATATTTTATTAATTTTTTTAAGCTTTTGATATTTTTTTTTTGAATTACATACATTTTTATATTAAAACATTTTCACCACAGTGGTTTCTAGTTGGTTTTTGAAATCAAGGGTTTCGGTGATTCGACTTTGGATTTTCGAGGGTTTTCGAATTTTCGAAAAATTGTATGGGAATAGCAAAACTTTTGACTACGATTTGATTCCAGTGTTTTTGGTTTTTGTTTTTCCTTTTACATAGCTGGCGGACATTGGAAGTTCTGAGAACAAATTTTTTTAGTTTTTTTTTAGGATTTGACATTGTTTTGTGAAAGTTTTTCTTCTCTATTCGAAATTTAGATTTTCGCCATACTAACTATTCTCTTGGGGTCTGAGTGGGTAAAAATCGAGAGTTTGTTGTTGAAGAGGTATGAGTAGAAGTCGTCGGATTTCACTTCACGACAACTTGAGTGTTATCTACGCGAATTCTGAGGCTAGGTTCGAGGAATTTTATCGAAAATTTCAGACTACGATCGATCGTTTCAACTTGAATAATTCGTTCAGCTTTTCTGAAGATCTGAACTCATTAGTTTTAAACTCAATTTCCACCATGTCAAACGAAAATAATGGAGATGTGGACGATTTGGCAAATCAGGTCAACGAAGTACCTGCAAACGCCCAGCGGAACAATTCCGTCGAAGATTTGGCCGTTCGCATTGAGCGGGGAATGATGGACAACCAGGTCATGCTGTTCCAGCAAATGGACCTATTTATGGTTAAGGTCATTCAGAAGTTGGAGAGCTTAAATTTGTCACCGCAAGGTCAGAATACCCCGACCAGATCCAATTCTCGTGAAGCAGGTGTTGAGGGTGGGGCATCGGGAAATTGCAATCCTATACACAGACCGAGGAATTCAACCTTCTCGATGAGTAGTACTTCCGAGCCGTGTAGGTTAGATAGATGGGGTATCACATACGACGGAACGGATAGCGTGACAGATTTCCTCTTTCAGGTTGAACATAAGGTGTCAGCATCCCCGTATACCGACGAACAGATCACAGGCGATTTTCACATTTTGCTAAAGGGAAAGGCCAACAAATGGTTTTGGGCCTTTTTAAGAAGAAACCCTAAGGCAAAATTGGCAGAGGTAAAGGCAGCCATGAAAAAAGAATTTGGGCGTCTAGAAAGCGACGTAGAAATCTACATGCGGTTGCTTACTCGCAAGCAAGGCATTAAAGAATCGTTTGACGATTTCTATAGTTCTATCGTTGGTCTTAACGACCGTTTGAAAGAACCTTTCGATGAAAGAAAAATGATTCATGTCATTCGCAACAATGCAAAAGATAAGATAGGTGAAATTCTGTTAGCTTCAAATATTAAAGACCTAGAACAGCTTAGGAATAAGGCAAGAGAGGCAGAGAGATATTTGGCGAAGCGAACTTCTTCTCAGAAAACGGTCCATGAGATCGCGGTCGAAGAAGAACAAAATTCCGACCAGGACGGGGAGGAAATCGCGGCCATTTCATCTTATCGAAAACCGACTTCAGTGGCAAATTACGTGTGTTGGAATTGCGATCAGAAGGGACACGCTTACCACTTTTGTCCTTCACGGGAAAGGAATCTCTTTTGTTTCTTGTGCGGTTCAAAAGGGGTAACAACAATAGAATGTGGAAAACATGCGGGAAACCTGGCGAGGGACGAAAAGAAGAAGGGGGAGATTCGTTCCTCAAAGAGCAACCCCAATCAAACATCAAATTAGACGACAAAAATATCCTAATTGCCTGTCTCTGAAGAAAGCATTCCAAACAAAATCCTGGAAAGATCAACACCTATAAGTCCTCCATCAACTCAGTCTCATCCTGTAGTTACCTACGCTTTGAAATCACTGCATGAGCGAAAGCTGAACTATTATAAAGTTCGTTCTCGAATTTTCGAAACTAGTAATAGTTCAGCTAGCGTTCAAAAATGCCGGCGTCGATTTCGAAAACGAAAAAAATTTCAAAAAGAAATCGTGGCAACAATTATTTCCTCGAATACAGATGGTAGGATGTATGCAAAGGTCCAGCTTAACAATGAGTCGGTTTTTGGCTTATTGGATAGCGGGGCATCCATCTCCGTACTAGGTAGTGAGTGTTGGGACTTAGTGAAAAGAATTGGAGTGGATGTGAAGCCATATAAAAATGTTGTACGAACTGCAGATGGCAAGTCGCATGACATCATTGGTCATTGCGAAATTCAGACCACGTACAATGGCATCACGAAGGACCTTTCTTTTTATCTGATTCCCAATCTTACTCAATCACTGTATTTGGGGATGAACTTTTGGCGAGAATTTAATATAATGCCACAAATAAGCGAAATTCGAGCCGACGTCGGAGTAGGTGAAGAGGAGGTTAGCTTCAAGGATGAGGCTGAATTGATCAATCTCTCGCCTGAACAAAGCCTCCAACTTGAAAAAGTTAAAAATTTGTTTCCTAACTTTGTCGTTCTAGGGCTGGGTAAGACAACACTTGGTTGTCACGTCGTCGATACGGGAAACGCGGTCCCGATCAAATCCCGGCATTATCCATTGTCTCCAGTTCGTCAGGAGGAAGTTTACAAAGAATTGGACCGCATGCTAGGACTTGGGGTTATCGAGGTCAGTAATTCTCCTTGGAGTTGCCCTGTGGTTTTAGTTAGAAAACCCGGCAAGGTTCGACTGTGTTTAGACTTTCGAAAAGTAAACGCAGTCACAGTTAAGGATGCGTATCCGTTGCCTCACATAGAAGGCTTACTCAGCCGTATAAAAGACACACATTTTATAACGGGGATTGATTTAAAAGACGCGTATTGGCAGATACCACTTGACGAAAAGTCGCGTGAAAAAACCGCATTTGCAGTACCCGGTAGACCTCTCTACCAATTTAAAGTTATGCCGTTTGGTTTGAGCAATGCGGGTCAGACAATGAGTAGGGTAATCGATCAAGTGGTGCCAAGTTCTCTACGCGAAAATGTGTTCGTATATTTAGACGATCTTCTGATTTGTACGGCTGATTTTGAGTCACACTTGCGTATCCTTAACGAGGTGGCTGCATGTCTGCGCAGGGCAAATCTAACTATTAACCTCGATAAAAGCAAGTTCTGCATGCGGGAGATTAAGTATCTCGGATACATAGTTGGCCAAGGTATTTTGAAAACCAATCCTGACAAAATTGAGACAATGGTTAATTTTCCCGTTCCCACGACCCTAAGACAAGTTAGGAGATTTTTGGGTTTAACGGGTTGGTATCGGAGGTTCATTAAGAACTATTCCGATCTGGCAGCTCCCCTAACAGATTGCCTCAAAAAGAAGAAAAAGTTTGAGCTAACACCTGAGGCTCTGGAGGGGTTCGATAAATTAAAGACTGCACTTTCCTCGGCGCCGGTGTTGTCACAGCCTGATTTCACGAAACTGTTCACTATACAGTGTGATGCTTCTTCGGAGGGAGTGGGGGGTGTTCTCTTTCAGTTGGATGAGAACGACAACGAGAGGCCGATTGCATACATGTCAAAGAAGCTGAACAAGTCTCAGAAAAACTACACGGTTACTGAGCAGGAATGTCTTGCAGCGGTCCTTAGTATACGAAAATTTAGGCCTTACGTTGATGGGTTGCCTTTCAAGGTGATAACGGACCATTCAAGTTTAAAATGGTTAATGTCGATGAAGGAGTTGAGTGGAAGACTCGCTCGATGGAGTTTGGAACTCCAAGGCTTTGATTTTTCCATCGAACATCGAAAGGGATCCCTCAACGTAGTGCCAGATACTATATCTCGTATGGACATGGAGGAGGTTGCTGCGAAAGTAACCGTGGAAGAGACTGAGCTTGGTGAAGCTTCATCGACAATGCTATGTGGCGAGATCGATCTTGACTCGGTTGAATTCGATTCGGAGCAATATTCCCAATTGAGAGAGAGCATCGTTTCGAATCAAGCTGCGCTTCCTGACCTAGTTGTATCGGGAAAATTTATATACAAAAGAGTTAGGTTCAGGACAGGCGAGGTGAACGAGGAGGACTCGTTATGGCGCCTTTGGTTGCCCGATGCACTCACCCACAAATGCATTGAATTGTCTCACAATACCCATCTGAGTTGTCATAGTGGCTTAGCGAAGACGTACGCCCGTATAAGAGACAAGTATTATTGGCCAAAAATGGTAAAAGACATCAAGGCATTTGTGAGTGAATGCGACACCTGCAAGATGGTAAAGGCCCCTAACGCGATTCTTCGTCCACCAATCACCAAGCAGGTTGTAACCGAAAGGCCCATTCAGAGACTGTATGTGGACTTCTTGGGGCCATATCCGCGTACTAAGCGAGGAAATGTGTATGTCTTCATTGCAGTGGACCACTTCACAAAATTCACGTTCTTAAAAGCCATGCCTAAAGCGACATCTTCTAGGGTAGTACAGTATCTCGAGAACGAAATCTTTCATACTTTCGGGACCCCTGAGTTCATTCATTCTGACAACGGACGTCAGTTTGTCTCCAATGAGTTCAAAAACTTAATGGCAGACTACGGCATAAGGCATGTGCGTACGGCGTTGTATTCGCCGCAGGCCAACATATCCGAAAGGGTCAACCGGAGCGTTCTAAGCAAGCTGAGAGTATTGATTTCGAAAGAGCAAAATGACTGGGATGTGCATCTGTCAAGTATCGCGTGCGCTTTGCGCTCAGATTTGCATGAATCGTTAGGCAGTCAACCATATTTTGCTCTTTTCGGTCAAAACATGATATCTCACGGCTCTTCGTATCGAATACTACGAAACTTAAAAGCGTTAGGAGACCCGGATATGTTGGTCACGCCTACCGCTCTAAAAACTGCACTCGCGAGACAGAAGTTGTCAGAGAATTTACTTAGGGCACACGTTAGGTCAAAAAACACTTATAACTCACGTTCAAAACAGGTTGTATATCGCGAAGGCCAAGAAGTTTTCCATAGAAATTTCGCTCAAAGCAAGTTCGTCCAGGGAATTAACGCCAAACTGCTGCCAAAATTTTTAAAATCCCGCATAAGAAGAGTTGTAGGTAACTGCATGTATGAATTAGAAACGCGAGCTGGTAAACTCATTGGCATTTTCCATGCCAAAGACATACGGCAGTAAACACCCTGTAACGAAACAAAATAAAACACAAAGTATCTATTTTTAGAGATAAATCTTATAATTGTAACTTATCTGATGATAATATTTGCCCAGCTAGTTAAATGGGTTCGCGACCCACGTTGTTTGTTGGTAAAATCAAATTTTGTTTTATTGTGATCAATGTATAACACTTGCTGGCAAAAGAAACTTTGGATTTAAATCCTTTATGAACAAATTGTTTACGCGCCTTCCTCGAATTTAAAATAGAAAAGAAAAATATTGATGCACCTCACTGTAAACAACCGATTTAGGTGTCAACAAGAAACGATTTTCTTTTAAATTTTCATTCTTTTATTTTACCGACGGCAAAACACTAACGTGCAGAATACCAACAAAAATAAATAATTTTTCATTTTACCGACGGCAAAACACATCTATCATAGATGAACACCTTTTTGTTTGTTTACATTTTTTTTACCGTTGTGAAATTATCATAGGTATCTTGTTGACTTTTCAATAACAACAATTAAACGAATTTTTTTTTACTGCTTTATATTAACACCTTGCGTTTCACACTATCCTACGAGCAAATAAGGGGAAAAGCAATACATCCGTCTCATTCACGTCCGACGGTAAAGCATTTTTTTTTATTCCCGTTTTGTTTACGTTTACATTTTTTTTTATATGCACTGAATATTATTTTAGTTAATCTTTTTATAATTCCATATATATTTTATTTTAACATTTTAATAGGTATTGATTTTTTTTTTGCATTCTTTTCACTTGTACTGAAACCGATCCAATCATATTCGAATCCTTAATCATGAGCATAAAGCACAGGAAAGGAATTCTCTATTCGCACTTAAATAATTTGTACCACTATTATAAATTTTTTTGCACAACCGACCGAGTTGAAATTGCGTGGGTTCATTTGCATATTCCAGATATTGTTTTATCCGGAAAAAGCAAAGCCCTGTAACCGATTTTATTATAATTATTCACAGAAAAACAATTTAAATAAATAATCAAAATAAACGAGAGCTTTCGCACCGACGACAACGACGAAACATACCTATGACAGCGACAGTACAAGTAGGTAGATACCTATATGCATACAATTATGTAATTCTAATTACTATTGATGCATACAGAAAAATGCCGAGCTTTTAAGTTTTCGGAGGGGGTAAGAGGTATAGGTAGAATAAATAGATCGTAATAGTCTTATAAGTTTTTCTTACGATCTAGCCTTAGGATTTGTTTAACAACATTTGTTTACCTTTCGCTCGGCAACGAAGTTGTGTCAACATTCCTGAAGCAACTTTTAAGAGAGGGTTGAGTTGGCAGGAATTATAGGATCTTTGACTCGAGAATGAAGGTTTTCACCTAATGATGTCAATGATCCTGGAATTTATGAAACTTAAAAGTTTTGCAGAATTTCCAATGTCGGTTAGTGATAGGATAGAGAAAAACTGCTATGGCAAAGCTAAAATTCTTCTTCATTGTGCTAGTCGAACATCTTAGTCTTCCATTTTTTAAATCACGCGCCGCTGTTGCAATATATGTACCTATACATACCTACATATAAGAAATCAGTTTTTTTTTGCAAGTACCTAACTAATTCAATTCAAATTTAAAAACTCGTTTTTATTAAAAATTTTTTTGAATTAATTTATTAGGTAAACGGGTGCAAATAATTTAACGAATTTTTTTTAGTGCCAGAACAAAAAAAAAAATATCAAAAAAAAGGCTATAAGCCTTCAGAAAGGTATATGGTAAAAATTTGTTCTTTGTTTAAGTGTAAAACACATTTTTTTTATAGAAAAAATCTTAGGCGGTTGTCATTACCAACCGCCCCAATCTTTAAAATTTCCCGAGGAAAATTGTGTATGTGTTCGATTTTCCGGTCGATGATTTTCAAATCACACAACAAGAACATCATAATTACACCCATACCTACTGTTATACGATTTCGCCACAAGGAAATCAACAAAGAAGTTAGCCAAGATCGTCTGGAGGTTGAGTCATAGGAAAGAAGATCCAGGGTTCGAACCTTAAAATTACCAGAAACCAAAGTGGGAAAAAACATTTTTTTTTGTGATTTATATAGAAGTTTTTTTTTTAAAGTAAAGTAGTTGCTTCAATTATATTTTTTTTGATAAAGTCTAAATTCCATTAATAGCGACCTGTGTTAACGATTGTAAGAAAAACGATTTTAAAATAATAGTGTTAAAAGCGGGAAACGTAACATTTTAAAATATCTCGATCCGCGGATTAATATATATATATATATATAAACAAGTGATTATCGGTACAAAAAAAAGGTACCTTTAAAGGGAGGGTACCATCTTTAACAAATACGTATACACCAGTTGCAGTGGCCACTTCAGCAGGAGTTTAAGGGTGAGTTTTTTGTTTATACCCATATTTTAATATACACTTTTGTTGAATATATACATATATACATAAAAAAAAAAGGAAAAATTAATTAGTACGCGAATCGAGGGGAGGGTTGAACGGGGGATTATTGTATAATAATAAGAAGAAAAAGTGAAAGAAAAGACAAAAGAGGTACTGAATACCCAAAGTAGGTAATAAATCGAAGACGTTTTTAATATTTTAATTAATTGAAAAGTTTCTTTAATCAGCAACAGGGTTGTCAATTAGGGGAATTTTATATTTTAATTGAATTTGAATTACCTTTTTAGAAAATTGTTAAATAATTAACTTTTAAATTTTAATTAAGTCTGTATATTTATGATTTTAAATGATTAGTAATTAAATTAAAATCGTTATAATATATTTTTAAAAATGAAACAAATTTTTTTTATTTACTATTGAAGACTTTAAGAATAGACTTGATGTCGGAGTAAAAGTTTTTTTTAAGGGATGAGAGGGAGGAATCGAGAAGGATGAAGATTTAAAAAGGGGAAGAAGCCTAGGAAAGGGGTTGCTCTAGCGAGGGAGGCAACCAAGGTAGGGAGGGTTGAGGCGATTACTCGCGCATCACAACACCGAGATGCAATGTCACTGGCAAATTTTTTTTGTAATGTGTTATGGTCCAAGAACCTCACCAAGGCTGAGCTACGGGTTCGATTACTGCCAGCAAGGACCTAAAGGCAAAACAGCACGTTACAAACTACCAGAAACGTGATTTAGAGCTACCAATTTCAAATATGAACTACCAGAAAACATAACAACTACCACTTAAAACAGTCCCTGGTACATAATAGTTACTGTACTATTTATTTATCATACAGAAAAGGTTTTTTTTTTGTATGACTTGCCCTTATTCATTCATTCATTGCTCAGCTCTAGAATGTCGTATGGAGCTTTTTTTTTAATTTTAAGAAATTAAAAGAACTATAAATTAGTTATTAATTAAACCGATTCACAAGCCTTTATCAAAATTATAACTCAAAAGTATTTGTTCAACAAAAAAAATTAATAAAACTGACTAAAACTAGCTGTTAATTTTTATTTATTTGATAAAAAAAAATATTTATTTATTTAAACAATAGCTAATATTCTAATTAGTAATATTTTTTTTCAGTTTTTACTTTGCTATATACTGGAGCCAAGATATTGGTAAAAAACAGAAAATGTCTTTTTTGGGAGGCTCCGACTTGCCTGTGTTCATTCATAGATTTCTCGGCTCCCGTTTGGAGTTAAGAGCTCAATTTTGTTTTAAATTGTAGGCAATAACAACAGCTAGACAAACCAAAAATGAAAAACTAACCAAAACATAATCATTTTTGGAAATAATATTGAAAAACCGTCAAAAAACCAAAAGAAAATTACTAAAACTAGCGGTTACTTTTTACTTATTTGTTGAAACAAAAAAGGCTTAACACTACACGCTTGATAATTTTATTACAAACAAAACGTATTTAAATTTTTTACTGTGCAATGTCCTGGAGCCGAGATATTTGCAAAAATCCAAAAAAAAGTCAAAAAGTACGTTTTTACGAATAACTTTGATAAAAAAAAGTTGTCAGGTGGTGCAAATCTAGGGTTACGCTTTTGTTGTAAGTCCCTATCGATTCATGAAGAAAAAAGACCGTGCCGAACAACGCAAGGTCAATCCCTCTTTTACGATGGTTCAACTGGACTAATACACAAGTTGAAAAAAATATCAATAAAGCTCTTTTAATATATATTAATAATGTGTATTTATAAAAAAGCGAAATTAATAATGAAGCGAAAGAAGGTTGCACGGTTTTATAAAAAAAAAGAATACAAATGTGTATGTTTGTACATATGTATGTACAGTACATGTACTGTACATTTACATTTTCATTCACATCTCTTATTAATAATCGTCTCTACAATGCGACAAACGCAAGAAATCAATTGCGGGTGGCAAAGTGAATGTTTTGAATTGGTGTGATCGATTCACTGCTTTATGGGAATGTCGAACTGTACAGCCGACGGGGAATGTTTCCTTCGATAGTATAGTAGAACACAAATTGACGATTTTCCAATCATCATTCCCCACGGCGTTTAGCAGAATAGGGCTGAATAGCAAGTACTTAAATGAGTGGCATAACTTCTTTAAAAAAAAAATTGAACACTCCTAAAAAAAAGGTCTTAACTTTTTATCTAATCAATGTATTCCTTCCAAAGTTATTAAAGGTCAAAGCAGAACTAATGGTTAATTTCGCAGTTGTTTTTTGTTCCGTATTGAGAATATCAGCGATTATACCTATTACCTTAAGGTGTGACAAAAAGCTTGAGCATGTAGGTTTAATTTCCTGAAAAATAAAAGTCCTAGAATCATCCGGTTTCGAGTGTTTGAGTAGAAATTACTTACAGCAATGAATTTTGAAAACAAAAATAATACTTAATTAAGTAAAATTAAAACAAAAAACTATCCTTTGAATTTTTTTAAATTCATTTTTTCAAAGTTTTGAGTTTCAAAATTATTTTTTCAAAAACTGTTCACTAAGCGAACTTTACTTAAAAATAAAATAAAAGAAGGGATTTCTGTGTTTGCAAAAAGGTGTAACAGGGCATTTTAACTGTTGCTGTTGTTTGTTAATAATTTGTTTTATGTTTTTAGTCCCCTCCAGCCTAAACGAAGGGAAAATACATCCACCACACACGATTTTTTTCTTTTCTCGACAAGCTCAAGCTTTTTGTCATACTTAAGGTGAATCACTCTGTATAAAAGCTGATATTCTCAATAGGGAGGTGACCATGACCTCATTTACTGCTGTCCTGGATCTTCACTTTAAATTGAGTTCAACAAATTTTATTTAGGAAAGAAAAAAGGAGATCCATCCTCTACTTGTTGTACGTTTACGTCTATTTTTGTAAAATCTTATAGTCAAACAAAAGTACAATGAGAAAACACCCGAACCAGTCCCAAAGTGATAAAACCGATGAAAATGACGAAATGTTTTATGTCTCATTACTGTGTTTTAAAAAAAAAAAATTATACATATAACTTTATTATAACTTTTTAGCCCAGTCAACGAAGACTCAAAATTATAAAATAAATGCAAAAAAGAGTGCTCTCTGGATTATTTTTTTATATGGTAGGGGTTACCCCCAGGTATAACATACCCAAAGTCCCCAGCCCAGGGCCGCGAGCTAAACTCAGGACGGGGGGTTAAAGGTACCCCTTTTTAGATTTTCGTGAATATTTCCACAACCTAGCATGTTAGCGGAAAAGTGTATATGTACTACTTAATTAGAGACAATTAAATTATCTATAAAAATATCTATTCACATTTTTTTCTAGGGCCAAAAATAAAGGAGATGCGGGCGGTAGAAAAGTCAACAAATCTGAAAAACCTGTTATTGTCTTAGATATTGAATGGTTTCTGACCAATTTACTTGGAAAAAACAAAAATCGTTAATACACATTCATTCACTGTTGTTTCATCATGTCGTGAAGCTAAGAAAGGATTTATCATTTTCTTTTTTTTCTATATATCCGAAACTATACGAAAAAGTGGATGTATACTTAACTAGGAAAAATTTAAATAGCAAGAGTTGTTTTCATATGGCGCCAAAAAATGATAACGTTTTTTTTAAAGGAACACAATACAAAATTTATTTCCCATAGAGGGGGGTGCTTTCTCCCCCCTTTAGAGAGGAGGGGCACTTTTTTAAAAACAATATTAAAAAACAACGGCAACACTTTCAACTTTTATTTGCCATAGAGCGGGGTGCTGTCTCCCCCCCTTTAGAGAGGAGGGGCATTTTTTTTTAAATAATATTAAAAAACAACGGCAACATTTACAACAAAACAATTTACCTTTTTTGAAAGCCAGAACTCCGTTCTTTTATTTTATTTTCACATCAAGTTATTAATGTTCATAGTTTTTGTAAAAATTACTTTCAAACTCAAACTCAAACCCTCCTCTCTAAAGGGGAGGAGACAGCACCCCCCTCTATGGCAAATAAATTTTGTATTGTGTTCCTTTAAAAAAAAACGTTATCATTTTTTGGCGCCATAAAAAAACAACTCAAGCTATTTAAATGTTTCCTAATTTAGTATACATCAACTTTTTCGTATAGTTTCGGATATATAGAAAAAAAGGAAATTATAAATCCTTTCTTAGCTTCACTACATGATGAAACAACAGTGAATGAATGTGTATTAACTTTTTTTGTTTTTTTTTTTTCTCCAAGTAAATTGGTCAGAAAACATTCAATATCTAAGACAATGACAGTTTTTTCAGATTTGGGGACTTTTCTACCGCCCGCATCTCCTTTATTTTTGACCCTAGAAAAAAATGTGAATATATACTTTTGTAGATAATTTAATTGTCTCTAATTAAGTAGTATAGACTTTTCCGCTAACATGCTAGGTTGTGGAAATATTCACGAAAATCTAAAAAGGGGTACCTCTTACCCCCCTCCAGAGTTTAGCTCGCGGCCCTCGGCTGGGGACTTTGGGCATGTTAGACCTGGGGGTAACCCCTACCATATAAAAAAATAATCCATAAATTCTTAAAATAGACAAATTTTTTTTTTTTTGTTACGTTTTACAAAAAATATGTCGATAATTGTTTGTATCTTTAATAAAAAATTTTGAAAGCAAAAATGAACCAATAGTCCAGTCAAATTCGACAGCAAAATCGCAAAGTGCGATGTAGTTCTGCATTTTTGATATGTTGTTGGTGCATGTTAGAGTAGTCTGTAGCTATGTTTGCATTCGAAAAACCTGTGCTCGCTACAGGAAAAATGCAACAGTGAAAAAAACGCTAAAATCACCCTATTTTGTCCGACATTTTCCTTTATAACTTTGGAAATATGCAACTTAGGAAAAAAATCATTCACTATAAAGTTGTTTGTTATAAAATTTTCTAGACCACATTAGTTTTTAATTCGTGCATGTTATATTTGTGTTGCTATCGGACAATGAATTACAAAAAAAGAAATGTGAAAAACTAAGTTATTTTGAAGCACTCAAAAAATAGGTCAAAAATTTTCCAATTCTGCTAAAAATTTGGAATCAAATAGTCTAGAGTATAACAAGATGAAATTCAAAAATTCGATTCGAATCGGTCAAATAGTTTTGGCAAGAAACATGATGAACACCTTCTCTGTCCCCATACAAACTTATATAAAATCATCCATACGTCCATTATTTTTCAAAACATCAACCATACGTCCCATGAATTATATATGATACACAAAATTATTTCTGTTTTAGTCTCCTACGTCCATGTATCATATATGATTCATAAACATAAATCGGCTTCACTGTCCCCATACAAACTGATATAAAAACATCTCCACGTCCAATACTTTTTTTAAGAAAAAAGCATTATTGTTTAATAAGATGCAACATAGAATGGGTTGGTTGCTTGAATAATTGTTAACTGCTGTTAAAAGAGGGATTTAGTTTTGTGCTCACATATGATTCATGGACGTATGCTAGCTAATTTCATATCAATACGTCCAATGAATCATATATGATTCATTGTAAAGTATGATATCCTATATGCTTAAAACTTAAAAACGACTGCACCGAATTGAAAACTTGAAATTGAAAAAAAAAAAAATCCGAACAAATCTCAACAGGTCATGGTATTCGGCGCAAATTTCTTTTTTCTCGAGAATGGATCGTTAGATTTTCACAATTATAGGTTTTATGGATTTGTATTGGCTCATGGAAGAACACCATGCACGAAAATCACAAAAACATATCCTAAAACAAAAGAATATTTCGCTATCGTTCACACCCAAAAATTTCTGTGGGCTCTCGGTCTATATGTATTATCCCAGCTCGAAAAATTCCAAAGCAAAGAATATTTATGTTATATAAACACTCAATGGAAATAATTTTGTATACTGTCAAGTCGTTCTTGGAATTTATTTTTTAAGTTATAAAAAAGGAAGATACATATAACGGGTTCTAATTAGTTATTGGAAAGTCTTACATACCATCTGCAGCCCTTATACGCCCATCCACACACTTTTTAACAGAAATACCACGTCAAAATGGTAAAGTCTTAAGGAAGCGATGCGTTATGTGCTATAAACAAAAGAAGAACAGTAATTCAGCCTTTATTTTGAAGCAAGTTTCGACTGAATGCAAACAATGCAGCAAAGCATTCTGCTTGAAATGCTTCAATCTGCAACACAATGTTGTAGAAACAAATTTCTAAAGACGTTTTTTTAATTTTAATTGTTGTTTAATTTTTATGTTCTGTTGCTTAATTGTTATGTTTTTAATTCTTGTATGTATTATGTTCATTATATGTACATATATCACCTTCATAAAATATTTAGTCCTACATATGTATGTTATGTATATATGTATACATTTACATATATTCCAAAAATAAAATTGTTCTTTTAATAAAAAAAAAGTAAAAATTTACTTGTCAAAAAGTTTTTTTTCTTAAACATTTTTCCATTTCTTTTTGCAGTTTTGAAAAGTACCGGGTTTCACCTACACGCTAATGTACAAGATAGGTTCCTGGACAATTTTTTTTTCATATAAAAAACATGTTTTTAAAAGTACATGTTTATGAATCAAATATGATACATGGACGTATGCGACCCAAAACAAAACAAAAATTTTGTATCAAATATGATACATGGGACGTATAGTCGATGTTTTTTTTTTCTCAGAAAAAATAATGAACGTATTGAGGTTTTAAAATCAGTTTGTATTGGGACAGTGAAGCCGAATTCCAAAATGTATCAAATATGATTCATGGACGTGGGAGAGACGAAAAAAATGAAATTGTATGAATCAAATATGATACATGGTACAGTGAAGGTGTTAACTAAGTGCAACTAGCAATGTTTGCATCATTTGCTGTGGCCAAAGTAGGACACTTAAGTTTGCACTGATTTTTGTACAAGTACTTGGAATTGGAAAATGTCGGAAAAAATAGGGTGATTTTAGCGTCTTTTTCACTGTTACATTTTTCCTGCAGCGAGCACAGGTTTTTCAAAGTTGCAAACTTAGCTACAGACTACTCTAACATGCCCCAACAACATCAAAAATGAAGAACTACATCGCGCTTTGCGATTTTAGACCTTTTTTTGTAATTATTAAGTGGGCTACAAGTCACAATTTTTTTTTGATTTTTTTGTGAATATTTTGTATCTCCAGTTAAATCAGAAGAAAATAAACTTTCAAATTGTCTTCTGTACTAGTAAAATATATCTTTTATTAATTTAAAAGCTAAATAATAATATTTAAAATATAAAAAAGTAAGTTATATTATGCGTCATAATAGCTTCGTTCGTTGAACTTTACCCAGGGTTGACCAAGGTTTTCTTGACAAGCACAATAGTGCTCAAAAACACACAAAGGTTCTTGTACCCGCTTCTAAGGTTAAAAAAAAAAAAAATACCAAATTCAGGAAAATGAAATGGCTGTCAACTGCTTTGGTTAATTTGTGTTAGCGGCAAAATCAAGCGAAAAATACGGATTTCCAAAATTGTTGCCAAATAAAAGGTAAAATTGCCAAGATCGGTGTTCTGACACATGGGTATACAAAACTATTGAAGTTTTATCCTATTGGAAAACCCCTTAAATCAAAAAATGGTTTTACCAAATTGTTAGCCTCTAGTTCTTTTGATTTATGATCCACTAGAAAGCTTATAATTAAACAAATTATATTTTCAGAACATTCAGTTGTGGGACAAGCGATACAAATTTTCATATAGAAAGACGAGCACGTTTAAATACAACACCACAAAGATGCAGTATACCAAGTAATGGAAACAGGCGACCATTTAACAATGGTTCTAGTATAAGTCAGGTTACTGATGATAGCAGTACCGAGAGCCTTACCCCAGGAGGCCGTGTAAATAGTGTCAAAATATCATATACAAATGATGTAAAATTTTTTAAAACATCAACTCATCAAAAGCATTCGTTTAAAGATGAACGGGTCATAATTGTATCACGTAAAGTACCATTTTTTATCTTCTCAGCCTTGCCTTACTACAGAGAAAAAAATGGAAGGTTCATATATATGTCATTATATAATGCTTACGAATTAAAATATATAATAAGTTTTTTTTTTAGAACTGAGACGCGAAAAGAAGGGCGTCGTAATAATACCTCTGTATCGAGGCCTCTATCAGCTATAAACGACGTACCATTTGATCCATTTGACCTTTTGGGAATCGAAAAAGGTGAAATTGGACAGGTAGTTATCTCCTCCCACATATACACAAATATTATAAGTTTTAATTTTGTCTTGATACAGGAAATTTCATACGGACATCTTCTGGTTCCTTCTCGTCAGTATAACAAAGAGAACAAAAAAATACCAACTAATATAGCTGCTACAAACATTGAGAATAGTGTTGAAATAACGAACATCCATGCACTTAAGAATCACGGAATCGCAAGGTTTGAAATGTTTTTTAGTTGTTTGTGTTTTATAAGATTTCTAATAATATAGTATAATATAGGCATCTATAACTTGTTGTGCTGTTGTAGCATTTTTTTTTTTAATTTGTTGCATACGAGATCTTGCTCTTTGTCAGGATTAACTTCATGACATAAAAACTATTACAGCCATATTATTCACATTTTGTTCAACTCGAAAAGAAACTAGTTTTCGTTAAAACTAGTTTTATTTCGAGTTTTAACAAAATGTATTAAAAATAGTTTTGAAAAAAAAAATCGCTTACAGCCATATTATTGACTAGTTTCAAACTAGTTTTATGGCAAAACTAGTTCTATAGGGTTTTCGAGTTTCAAGTTTTGATCAAATCTGTATTATTCACTAAAGTTTTGACATTTAAAATTCGAAATCTTAAAACTAGTTTTGTACAAAATTAGAAATTCTCAAAACTAGAGAAACTTTGAGAGCCAAAACTAGTTTAGTTAGGTTTACAAACGACTTTCTTGTTTTGATCATAAAACTAGTTTTGTCAATGAAGTTTGTTTTTATTTGACAACAAATAATATTTAAATCTCAAATTAATTGCTCGCTTCATTTTGTTTTTACAAAAACATTGCATTTGGCTGAAATTGTCGAACAAATTTCTTCTATCCTTGAAGCCAATAAGGTACTGGTAAATACTATCAGCATTGTTTTTTGCAGTTTTGTTTGTTGAATTTGTTAATTTTTTAGTAAAACTCAGAAAGTCCACCCAGGAAGAACTGTAGCAACACAATAAAAAGATAAAAGCATTATAATCAAAAGGAAATGGAGACGTTGATGATGTCGATTGTTATTTCAAAAGAATATACATTTAATAAACGGAAGTGAAGTCGGCACGTTCGCAGGACATTTATAACACTACGTTAAAAATAAATAGATAATGATATCGCTTCAAATTCAAAAAAGGGGGCATTCATACATAATAAAAGTACTAAGAAAAATTAAATTTGACAATTTAAGCTAGTGAATTTATTAAAGTTGCTACACTTTTTATCTCGACTTTTAAAAATGCATTTTGATTGGCCCAACCACGGCATGCAATACTTTTATATTTTCATATAAAAAGTTAAGGTCTATCTTAAAATAGCTTTCGTTCACAGCCAAAATTTACTGCGTGCGCTCGGTCTAGTGTATTTTTTACTGGTTTTATTAAATGATGAATAGTACGAAACAGCGTCAAAACTAGTTTCAAAGCTCTTAAAACTAGGTTTTTCTAGTAGTCTAAGAGCCCGCAGCAAACTTTGGGAGTGGATTGATAACCAAAATATGAGTGTGAGGGTTTTTATTTATATATTTGGCGCGCGCTAAAGGGGTTGTACCTACCCCTTAGGCTAGGCGCATATTAGGACTCGTTCAACACGAGTGTAGCTACACAGCACAGCACGAGTTTTTGTAAACAATATAAATCAACCGAACAACGCAAATTTATAGAGCGACACGACATGACCTGACGTGCGTTTTCAGAAAATCGCGTGACATAGTGATCGAAACACAAATTTCCTTGCGAGACATACCGAGGACTGAAAGCTGTTCAGTTCCCTCAATGCAAGTGCCGCTCATGGATAGCAGCATAGGGGTGGGTTCCGCTTTAACGACAGGACACAGCATTGACTTTCGGAAGCATTAAATTCGACTCGGTTTTTGATTCCGCACTGGACAATGCTGTCGAGATCATAATCTAATGAGCTTATCATACGCTGCCGTTCCACATCTGAACGACATGAATGTGAATCTAGAAACGAATATGAAAAGCTGGGGATACTGTCATCAGCAAAACAGTTTAAAGGATTAGAAGTTTCAGATAAAAGATCGTTTATGAATATAAGAAAAGAGTTTGGAGACCAAACGGATCCCTGGGGCACACTTGCATTTATTTTGTAGATATCAGACTTAAAACCGTCCAACACAATTTGTATTGAGCGGTCCGAAAGGAAATTTTTTATCCAACGAAGAAGAGATTCATCGAAACCAAAGGCACGCATTTTCGATAAGAGAGCTTGATGCCAAACTCTATCAAATGCTTTTGAAATATCAAACGCAATAATCTTATTTTCTCCAAAACGATGTAAAGATTTGTGACACTGTTCGGTGAGATATACCACCAGATCACCAGTGGACCTATTGCTACGAAAGCCGTACTGCGGGTCATTAAGAAGCTTTCGTTTTTCGAGATAGGTGCGTATATCATGGTAACGAAAACAATCGTCTGGCATGTTTCTTTTTCAGCCTTTGGTTGGGGGGGGGGTTTGAAAACAGCAATTTTCCAATTTATTTTGTCAGAGGTATTACCACTTCAGTATATTTATATATGTTAATATATGACGTGATGCTCTGTCATTTTCTTGGCAATCCGACCAATAGAACTCAAAATATAAGGTTTTTAAGAGGTTCCTATCGCCTTTTTCTTGGAATATAATAAATCGATTAGGGTTCGCTTAAAAAGCTAATATCTTGAGTTCTTTTGATCGGATTGCCAATATTGACGTTTTCACTTAAAGAAAATGACAGAGCATCATATCTCTGACAAAAAAAAATTGGATAATCGCTGTTTTCAAATCCCCACCCCCGCCAAAGCCTGAAAAAGAAACCTTCCAGACGATTGTTTTCGATACAACGATACATGCACCCACAAACACTAATATTCATATTTTTGGTTATCAATCCACTTCCAAAACTTGGTGTAGGCTCTTGGTCTATAGTTATGAGAATTTCTATTTTTGTACAAAACTAGTTTTAAGATTTGAAATTACAAATGTCTTAGTGAATAATTCCGATTTGATTAAAACTTGAAACTCGAAACCCTCTGTAGAACAAGTTTTGCCATAAAACTATACTCTGTTCAATGAATATGTGCAGTACAGGCCTTATGGGAGAGCTTTCCTTCCCCAAAGGGTGCCTGATGCATATAAAAATATCTCAAATCCCCTTAAATAACCACTGTCTGTACGTGCATTTTCTCGTATTATCAAGCATACACCCCACTATGACATGCCTTTCGAACGGCTCGAGCCGTACTGATCGTAACCTCGTTAACAATCCTCTTTGTGTGTGCCAAAATTAAGCACATCAAATCAGTGTTAACGTGGCAATGGTAATGCTTACTAATGCATATTTTTCTTTGGATTTTATAAGGGAGCTTTCAGGATGAAAGCTTTTTCTACGCTTTTAAGGATACTTGAAGACAAAATTGTTAGCGTTTGCTTTTTTTTTTTGTCATAGTAGTAGTTTGAAAGAAAATTAATATCAATTCAAAAAGTATTTGGCTTATTGAAATAAGAAAAAAGGGTTTATTTAATGGATTTTTGAGCGCGTGCGGTTTGGCACATAATTCGTATTGATGTTAAGTATTAATATAGTCCGTTTACTTATAATCGTTTTGATTTCTGGTTGTGAAGAAACAAAATTAAATGCTCAAGCTTTTTGTTTAGTGCTGTGTAAGATAAACTGTGTTTTTGCTTTTACTTTTGAAACTATGCACATACAGACGTATAATAAGTTTAAATGACGAAAGCAACAGCAGTTACTCATCGTCAAATGAAATAACGTGATATGGTGCTGTGTAATTTACATTGAAATTAAGTTCCTTTCTTGTTTATTGGAGGAATGAATTTGTTTTTTTTTATTAAGAGATCAGGCCTACTGGGGATACCCTAAAAAATAACGCGCTTATTATCTTAACGCTTGGTGGTGTCGAAAAAGATAAGATCAATTTATTTCAGACTTAGAAAATCTTGCTATTTTCAAGATTTTCACATTTAAGATTTTGAATTTCGTAATTTTCATATTGGAGATATATTTATTTTTGATTCTACATTTTGGAATTTGCATTTTAAGAATTCAATTAATGATTTTTGTAAAATGAATTTCTTTGTTTTAAAGTAAATAATAAAGCATAGTTGGCAGCCCTCCTGAGCTTTTTGCATTTTTATAATATGCAGTACGGAAACCCTTGACAATAATTTCTTTCACACAACTAAATGGGATTCCTTTGCAGTTAGAGTAAGATACAAACGTCCTATCTTCCCTGTACTGCACATATTCATTGGACAGAGTATAGTCATATATAAACGAATAATATTTGAATAACATGTGAAAATCTAAGATATAATTGTTTTTCATCAACAGAAAAAACCCATAAGTATTTTTGATTTGTTAAGTTTATTTTGGTTATGAAAATTGTATGTATTCAAAAAGTATAGGAAATTATTTTTATTGTGACGAAAATCACAGGGTGTCCCTTAATTCGGCAACAGTATTTTAGGGCATGATTCTTGGGTATATTCTAATCACACCAAAAACATAAATGTTAAAAAAGTAGCCAAGGCCTTCTATATAGAAAAACCTTTGCGTAACAAGTCAGCCGTAAAAAGTGGTGAGATCTAAAAGTACGCCAAGTTCTAAATTTATTAATGTTAAATATTTTAAGTAGATTAATATTGAAGAACCTCAAAATTGTCAGAGAAATCTGTTATTTAATGATTACTGACTTAAATTGAGTAATTAGGTAATAAAAGAAAACTTGCCAAGTAAACTAACTCAATTTAAGTCAGTAATTATTAAATAACAGATTTCTCTGATAATTTTACGGTTCTTCAATATTACTCTACTTAAAATGTTTGATATTTAACATTAATAAATTTAGAACTTGGCGTACTTTTAGATCTCACCACTTTTTACGGCTGACTTGTTACGCAAAGGTTTTCGTATATAGAAGAACTTGGCTCCTTTTTTAACATTTATGTTTTTGGTGTGATTTCACTACTTTTTGCAAGGATTCTTTTTATCAGGAAATAGTGGATGGATGAAACGCCCCTGCATGAAAAAGTTCATGATTTCAACTTTTTCTGTGTAAACACCTGAAAACTAACCACTTTACCAAATTTCATAATCCTGCACAATTCGGAAGTGCTCTCAATATATTTCATTTTAATTCTGTGAAAATGGGTGGTTGTCATTCCCACTGAATGTTAAATCTCAAAGTTTTAATTTTCCCTTTGCTTCCATGTCAAGTCCTACCGCTCTACCAAATTTCATCACTCTACGACAATCAGAAGCTCTCTACTTAGTTGATTTCAATTCTGAGAATGCCATGCCCCTGAATGGATAATTTTAAATTTTCCAATATTTCCTTTCTATTGACCACATGATCCACCAGTCTACCAAATTTTATTAGTGTGCAACAATCTGAAGTGATCCATATAATTAATAACAATTCTAAGAAAATGGGTGGATGCCACGCCCTCTGAACGTTAAATATAAATTTTGCAAGTTCAGCCTTTGTTTGCAGTTTAAGTTCTACCTTTCTACCAAATTTTATCATTCTACGACAACCAGAAGTGCGCCGTATAATTGATATCAATTCTGCGAAAATGGGCGAATGCCACGCCCTCTGCATGTAAAATCTCAAATTTTTAAATGTTGCATTTGCTTGCACTTCTATTCCTACCGTTCTACCAAATTTGATCATTCTACAACAATGTGCTCCTCATTATTGATATCAATTCTTATTCAAATGGGCGGATGCCACGCCCCCTGAATGTCAAATCTCAAATTTCAAAATTTTCGCTTTGCCTGCACTTTAAGCCCTACCACTGTACTAAATTTCATTAATCTACGACAATCAGAAGTGCTCCAAGTAATTTATATCAATTCTATGAAAATGGGCGGGTACCACGCCCCCTGAATGGAAAATCTTAAATTTTCGATTTTTGCCTTTGTATACACCACAAGGCCTACCGTTGTGCGATTCAAGATTCTACGATGTCAGGAAGTGTTCCATATTTTTGATGATCTGTCAGTGAGTGAGTTTGTCAGTGACTCAGTTACGGTTTTTGTGATTTCTGCAGTCTTATATCTCGGGAACCACTCATACTAAGAAATTGAAATTTGGTGAGTTGTCTAAACCTGGTGAGTTTAGCAAATGCTGCGAGTTTGAAGTTTTTGACTTTATTGGTACTGAAGTTAGAGGGGGGTCAAAAATCGACTGAGTTTGATCCTGTAAAAAGGGTGTAGTGCCTGAACTTGGCTGGGCACTACCGTGCCTTTTGATTTCTATATCTCCAATTTTGTTATATTTGCTTTGCATAAGTATAAACGCACCTGTAAAAATGCATTTTATAGAAAACTGGAAAACTTGGACGAATGTCTTGAATTTTGGCCTTTTCCGTATCGCTTAAACGTATACCACGCGGCTTCATTGTTTGTCATCTCGAAACTCATAATTAAATGAAGCTTAAACGAGATTTGCAAAGTGCGATTATACTTCTGCAAAACGAAAAAATCTGTTTTTATTTTCTAAACACCGCAAGGAAAATAATGGAACTTTTATTTCTGCTCAATTCACTTGTTTACTGATGCCATTAAACGTGTCGCTTCCATTTCCAGTTTTCTATAAAATTCATTTTTACAGGTTCATTTCCAGTTTTCTATAAAATTCATTTTTACAGGTGCGTTTATACTTATGCAAAGCACTGTCTTACTTTGGTGCACCCTGACCCGTTAAAGTTGTTAGCTACGAGAGCAAGTTTTGTGTGATCCAGTCGTGCCCATTTTCTTACTTGCGATATACGTAGTATAGGGCAAGTTTAGGGTTCGTACAAAAAAAAAAAAAAAAAATTGATATAATAATTTTCCCTTACAATACGATGATAGAGAACAAAATAAAAAAAAAATCATTAGCCCGTTTTGAAGATATTAAATTTTCAAAAAAAAAAAATCAATATTTTTTTTTTTAATCCAAAAACTATTTTTTCGAAAATTTGTATATGCAAAATTGTTAAAATTATAAGCGACCTTTTGTATAAAAATTACTATTTCAAGCTACGTTAAAGTTGTTAGCTACGAGAGCAAGTTTTGTGCGATCAAGTCGTGCCCATTTTTTTACTTGCGATATACAATTACTTGCGATATACAATATATACAAGGGCAAGTTTAGGATTCGTACAAAAAAAAAATTTGAGATAATAATTTTCCCTAACATTACGATGATAGAGAACGCGGAAAAAGTGGGTCTCGCAATTCTGTCTGTCCGTCTGTCTGTACCTCGACCTGTAGCCTAAACGGCTGAAGCGATTTTCTTAAAACTTTTATGTGATTTCCTAGAGGGGAAATTGAAAATTTTTAAACAAAAATTGATTTATTTCAAAAAAAAATTACGAGGTACTAAAATTACTAAACTAAATATTTTGGTAGAAAAATAATTTTTATAACGGTTACTAACGGTACCTGTCATACAACCTATTTTTTGGTTTTCAAATTTCTCGTTAACTACTACACCGATTTCAAACAAAATTTTTATACAAAAGGTCGCTTACAATTTTAACAATTTTGCATATAAAGATTTTCTAAAAAATAATTTTTGGATTTTTAAAAAATTATTTAATTTTTTTTTTGAAAATTCAATATCTTAAAAACGGGCTAATAATTTTTTTTTGATTTTGTGAGAAATTGTATTTTATTAAATACTAAAAGTTGGCATACCAAATTTTATTTTAAAATATATTCAAGAATTATTTATTATTTTTAGCTTTAAGC
Organism: Melangyna quadrimaculata; assembly: GCA_949320155.1. Classification (NCBI taxonomy): domain Eukaryota; kingdom Metazoa; phylum Arthropoda; class Insecta; order Diptera; family Syrphidae; genus Melangyna; species Melangyna quadrimaculata. The sequence goes on from OX439485.1 coordinate 110,629,755, forward strand.
TATGAATACAAATTATTTGTGTGCTTTTAGATTATTTTTGTAAGTATTCTTTTTACTAAAACAGTTATAACGAGTGCATTTTGACATTCCTTGATTTGAATGCATGCTAGTTTTAGTAGCCACTTACGTTGAATTCTAAAAACTATTTGCAATTGTTGCAAAATGATTTATCAGGACTATTGGAGGACATTCCAGAGGTACAACTAGCTTCAACTTATTTCTAACTTGATGGTGTTTCAGCCCATCGATAGGTTAAAAATTGACAAGATGAAGAGCACGCGGTAATAGTTGGATAGGAAAAAAATTAGAGCAGTCCAATGGGCTTTAAGTCAGGCGCTATAATATTTGATGTTTTTGAATGGGGAAGAATGAAATAAATCTTTTATTCAACGAAAATAGCAACTTTAAGTGAATTAGAAGAGCACATGCTACAAACGTCTTCAGAAGTGAGGCAGTATTTATTATCATTAATATCAATATCAGTGAAATGCGAAAACGGGCTCTAGCATGCATACAAAACCAAAGAGGACTCTTATGAACACCTGTTATAACTGTTATAGTTTACAAATAAAATAAAAATTATCGATAACTACACATATCATTTTTTACTTGCGATATACGTAGTATAGGCCAAGTTTAGGATTCGTGCAAAAAAAAAATTCGAGATAATAATTTTCCCTAACATAACGATTATAGAGAACGCGAAAAAAGTGGGTCTCGCAATACTGATTGTCTGCCTGTACCTTGGCCTTCAGCCTAAGCGCCTGAAGCGATTTTCTTCAAACTTTTGACTTAAGCTTCTTATGTGATTCCCTAGAGGGGACATTGAAATTTTGTTTTAGCTCAAAAACTAACAGCACCTGTCATACAGCCAATATACAAAAATTGATTTATTTCTCTAACGATTTTCAAACAAAATTACAAATTCTCAATTTTCAAATTTCTCGTTAAATACTAGACCGATTTCAACCAAATTTTTTGTACAAAAGCTCACTCACAATTTTGCATATAAAAATTTTCAAAAAAATAATTTTTGGATTTAAAAACAAAATATTCAATTTTTTTTTTTTGAAAATTCAATATCTTGAAAACGGGCTAATGATTTTTTTTTTTTTTGATTTTGTGGAAAATTGTATTTTATTAAATACTTAAAGTTGGCATACCAAATTTTATTTTAAAAAATGTTCAAGAATTTTTATATATAAAAAATTAATAAGAAGAAGATTTTGATTTTTTTTTTGAGCTCTATCGGTTTAAGCTATTAAAATAACTAATTGATAATAATTCATAGTAATGATTTATATTTTAAATTGTTTTTAAAACTTTGTTTTTTAATGAAATCAGAATGTTATGGAACCAGTACATTGTCTATTTCAAGCTACGTTAAAGTTGTCAGCTACGAGAGCAAGTTTTGTGCGATCCAGTCGTGCCCATTTTTATTCATAGCCTTTCGAGCTTTAAGCAAAAAAAAAAATTTATTAAATTTTACTTGGCGTTGGTTTTCCAAATTATCATAACATCTGTGGGTTTTCACCAATTTTGTTATCCATTTTTATTTTTATTTTCTGGAGAAAATTGACCCCAAAGATTAAAATGGGCTCGACTGGATCGCACAAAACTTGGTCTCGTAGCTAACAACTTAAACGTATAGTCAACGTACATATGTATTGGTTCCATAACATTATGATATAATTAAAAAAAAAAAAGTTTAAAAAACAATAAATGATAACTATGAATTATTATAAATTAGTTATTTTAATTGCTTAAACAGATAGAGCTCAAAAAAAAGTTTGCCATCTGATTAGTTTAATAAATGTGAACTTATGAAAAAAAAATTCAAAAATCGTTAGAGCGGTTTTTTTTTTAAATTAATTTTTTATATATAAAAATTCTTGAACATTTTTTAAAATAAAATTTGGTATGCCAACTTTTACTATTGAATAAAATACAATTTTTCACAAAATCAAAAAAAAATTCATTAAACCCGTTTTCAAGATATTGAATTTTCAAATTAAAATAACTAATTTATAATAATTCATAGTTATCATTTATTGTTAATTAGGACTGCTCTAATTTTTTTCCTATCCAACTATTACCGCGTACTCTTCATCTTGTCAATTTTTTACCTCTCGACCATAGTGGGCTGAAGCACCATCAAGTTAGAAATAAGTTGAAGCTAGTTGTACCTCTGGAATGTCCTCCAATAGTCCTGATAAATCATTTTGCAACAATTGCAAATAGTTTTTAGAATTCAACGTAAGTGGCTACTAAAACTAGCATGCATTCAAATCAAGGAATGTCAAAATGCACTCTTTATAACTGTTTTAGTAAAAAGAATACTTAAAAAGATAATCTAAAACCACACAAATAATTTGTATTCATAGCTTCGAGCTAAAAAATAATTTTTTTTAAATTAACCTGCCGCTGGTTTTCCAAATTATCATAAAATCCATGTTTTTTTTTCGGCAAAGTTGTTATTGATTTTTATTTTTATTATTATATATATTTTTTTTTTTTTTTTAAATAAGCGCGCACTAAAGGGGTTCTTACTACCCTTAAAATGATTAAACACAGTGCGAGCGTTAGGAAAATAGGAAAGGATTTAAGAGGAGATGCCGGTGCACATTGGTTTTGAACCTTTGAATATCAAAATGGCAGGGAAAAATAGTGCCGGGTAAAGCATTCCACATTCTTGTAGTGCGACTAAAGAAAGAATCTCTATACTTAACAGTACGTCCGAAGTTGGGCTCAAGGGTAAACTGATGGGCATTCCTAGAAATTCGAGTATTTCGGTTGAATTGTTTTAGGGGAGGAATGCAACTGGCTATTTTGCTAGAGCACTGGTTATGAAAATAACGGTAAAATAACGAAAGACATGAAACATTGCGTCGGTGTTCGAGAGGTGCAAATGCTTCCGTTATATTTCTATCACCTTTCATTTTCATAGCTCTTCTTTGAATTCTATCCAATAGACTCAAGTGAGTTATTGGAGCACCTGCCCAAACATGTGAATTGTACTCCAGTTTTGGACGAATAAAGGCTTTATAGATACGGCCAGATCAGAAGGGTTGACAAATTTCTTGCATCGCCGAAGAAAACCTAAACATTTAGCAGCATTTTTGGCAACATCAAATATGTGATCGTTCCACAGAAGGTGGTCTGTGATACACATACCGAGGACTGAAAGTTTTTCGGTTTCCTCAATGCACGAACCACTCATGGATAGTGGCATGAAGGGTGAGTTTCGTTTTGACGACACCAGACAGCATTGAGTTTTTGAAGCATGAAATTCTACGCGATTTTTGATTCCCCATTGGACAATGCTGTCGAGATCAGAATTTAATGAGCTTATCATACACTGCCATTCAAGTTCCACATCCGAAGGACATGGATCAGAATCTGTAAACAAATATGAGAAGCTGAGGGTACTGTCGTCAGCGAAACAGTTTAATGGATTAGAAGTTTCAGACACAAGATCATTTATAAAAATAAGGAAGAGAGTCGGAGACAAAACGGAGCCCTGGGGCACACCAGCATTTATTTTGTGGATTTCAGACTTGAAACCGTCCAATACAACTTGTATTGAACGGTCCGAAAGGTAATTTTTAATCCAACGAAGAAGAGATTCATCGAAACCAAATGCGCGCATTTTCGATAAGAGAGCTTGATGCCAAACTCTATCAAACGCTTTTGAAATATCAAGTGCAATAATCTTACTTACTCCAAAACGATGTAAAGATTTGTTCCATTGTTCGGTGAGATATACCATCAGATCACCAGTGGACATATTGCTAGGAAAGCCGTACTGCTGGTTATTAAGAAGCCTTCGTTCTTCGAGATATTTCTTGAGCTGAAAATTGATCAGCGTTTCCATGACCTTGGAAAGAAGGGACGTAAGTGCAATTGGACGATAGTTTGAGGGTGAAGAAGATACGCCTTTTTTAGGGACAGGCTGGACATATGCTGTTTTCCATCCACTCGGAAAGAGACCAGTAGAGTAGGACAGATGTAAAAGCTTACGCAGTGGTTTTGCCAGCGTTGAAGAACACCTCTTCAGAACAATGGGAGGGATACTATCCGGGCCAGCGGATTTTTGAATGTCGAGATCTTTAAGAACTCTAGCAACTGCACGTGTGCGAAAGAAGATTTGCCCCATAAAATCGTTTACGCTTTCAATTACAGGCTGAGTTCTATCACTTACTGGCAGCGTCGAATTAACAGCGAACTGTGCTGCGAGCAAATTGGCTTTATCTTGCGAGCTGACAGCAGGTGTGTCGTTGAAGACGAGCGTTGGAACCGCAGACGAAGAAGTGTTTCGAATGATTTTTGCAAATGACCAAAAATGCAAATGCAAAAATTTGGTTCTTCTAATATGACCGTTCTGGCTTGTTGAAACATTTTCCGGTTTTCCTCAGTAGGGTTGGCTTTGTAACTACGGAAACTTACTTCTCTAACCCTAATAACCTCTTTACATCTCGAATCAAACCACGAGTTTTCTTTGGGTTTGTTAGATTTAACCCTATTCAGGATAAAATTTCTCATTCCACAAAGAATTCAATTTGTGATCATATCTGTACTGGCATCTACGTCACTATCGAGGAAGCATAGTGACCAGTTAAAGTTCCTGAAGAAAGCATTGAGACCGTCCCAGTTAGCTTTCTCGTTCTGCCAAACGGTTCTCTTGGGAGTTTTTTCTTTAACTGAGTTTTGGTGGCACGAGAAATTCGCAGATATGACACAATGGTCTGATGTGCCTAGAGGCGATAATACACTAATAGTGTATTTATCAGGGTCAGAGGTAAGGAACAAGTCCAGAGTGTTGGTGGATTGACCTGGAACGTCAGGGATTCGAGTTGGCTCGTCAACAAGCTGAGTCAGGTGGTTTAACTCAGCAAAGACCTCAATAAACCTTCCTTCGGGTGTTGTCTGACCCGAAAAGCGAAGCCAATTAGAATTGTGTACATTGAAATCGCCCGCAATGACGATTTCAGTGTGAGGTTAATGGGCAACAATTCTTTGAATGGAGTCGGACAGAGCATCAATCTCGTTAAAAGTTGAATTTCTGTCCAAATTAGGGCTTCGATAAACGAAACATGTGTGCATGATGTGCTTATTTACCGTACATTTTAACCACATGAAATTAAAGTTTGTGTTAGAGCACAAACCATATTGTGGTTGAAGTTGGTACGCAACATTATTCCTTATATAAATGGCAAGACCATGGTGTGGAAAGAATAATGGCACTAAATTATACCAAAATAAATTAAATTCCGAATGATCAGAATTTTCACCTATCTGGGTTTCACTCAGTGCCAAAACAGCTGGCCTGTTGTTTGCAGTATAGACGTACGTAGCGTAGAAATTCTTTCTAAGCCCACGAATGTTGCTAAAATTGACACTAAATCTATCAACCATTTAAAATATTCAAAAATAGCGAAAATCCAAGTCAGAAAATTAACTAAGTTGAATATTTATTCCAGATCCCAATTTGAACTTTTCAGTACAACTTGACAATGCCTTAGTGACAAAATTGTAATGAGCCGCCCCTGGTTAACTAGAAAAACTAAACAGCTATCTATCTGACGACAGGCTTGCTTAAATGATGTGATGCTCTGTGTGGGGAACACACAGTGCATAAAACGATAAAGTGAAAGGGAAAGGAAAAGAAGGGACTCACCACTCGTTGCACTGTGTTGTTTTTCCTTTTTTTCATTTCTATTTTGTTGATTTTTGTTGTAGCTGCGGTTATGATGACTTGTTTTTTTTTTTTTTATCTATGCACTTGCACTGGATTTTTTTTGTGTGTGCTCGGCGCGGCGCGAGAATTATAATTTTTGATTGGTTTATGCGGGTTAAAGTTATTTATTTTATTTTTGTTTGTATTTTTATTATAGGTAATTAGATTTTTCTATTCTCTTTTTATGAAATAGAGAAAGAGTAAACAAAACAACATTCATTCAAACAAAATAGTAAATCGTTATGTTTTCTCATCACTTTTTAATGTTTAAGCAATTAAAAAAAGATATTTATTTTTACATACAAATGTTTTTTTTTTCTGCAAACGTTTTTTATTTTTTGCAAGCAAATGTTAATATTTTTTTTGGAAAAAAGTAAATTTTTCTTTATAAAAAGTTATTTTTTTTTTTGTAAAAAATAACTTTAATTAAGTGTATTTAAGTTAATTTTTTTTGTAAAACAATTAATTTTACAATTTTTTGCAAAAAAGTTATTTATTTTTTTTTGTAAAAAAGTTAATTTTGCAATTTTTTGTAAAAAAGTTAATATTTTTTTGTAAAAACGTTATTTTTTGTAAAAAAGATAATTTTTGTTTTTCAAAAAAGTTAATTTCTTTAGCAAAAAAGTTGATTTTTTTGTAAAAAAAAGTAATTTTTTTTTGTAAGAAAGTTAATTTTGGTTGGAAAAAAGTTGTTTTATCCCCCAAAAGCTAAAGTTCCAACTTTGAACGGTTTAAGCTGCAGGTTGTCGTCGCCGTCCCGTCTCAACGTCACTAAAACCTGCACCACAGTTGCACCATGCCTTAAAAAACTGAATTTTTCACAATTATACTAATAGTCCATAATATATAGTATGTCGATGATAATTTTCCCGACACTATTTAATGCACAAACCGTTGGCTTCGTTGGTGTATTACTATACCCAACGATATTACCGACATTTACCACATTACTGAATTTACTCTATGCAATGCACGAACCATTCGCATCCATTAGTTAAAAATCTAAACAAAATGGTGCGTAAGTTGTATCCGGTTCCCAAATCAAATTTTACCCCTGCCGAGAGCTAAGATGTTTACACATCAAAAAATAGTAAAACGTTATGTTTGATTGAATGAATACAAAAATAAAGGGGTTTTGCACTGCGACCTAAGGATCTATTGTGCCCCCTACTGGAGTTGGTTGAGGATAAACATTTCACAACTCTTCTCCCAAATGTATTTCTCTCAGAAATTTAAGTATTTGGGGTACCTTCAGAGATGGTAAATCACTCTCTATCACCTGTTAACGTCCCAGGTGTTTGTGTCTTTGGTGCACAAGTGCATCACATTTGCCTAGCATGTGGTCAGGTGTTTCCTCATCGACATTGCAGAATCAGCCTGTTGCTTAGTATCTCAAAAACACTTTGCATGAAAAATTTGAATAAAATTTTACAATAGAACTGAATGTTTTTCAGTTCGAACGTTTAAATTTGGAAAAAAAATTCCATTAAAGTTTAACCCAAAAAGAAAAGAATTCCCTGATGAAGAGGTATAATTCCTTGGAGTAACCTCAATCGAATTTTGAGCATTAAATTGGAACTGACCAATTTTTAATTTGACTTGAATTAAGAGGACAAGTTACTAATTTTCCGGCCAATGAGACGAAGATATATTAATTCGATTCAGTGATGGCGCGACGATTCTGGAATTTTCCTCCATTATAAATGGAATAAAAATAAAGCTCTTTGAGAACGCTGATTAATTTTTGGAACTCTTACGATATAAACTGCCTTTCGAGAACATTTTGATTCAGCTAGATATAAAAGAAAAAACGAATAATCATGAAATACCGGACCTAATTAATCATTCATCATTTAAATCATAGATTTACTTTCTTTTAATTTACTTTCATTTTTAATTTTAAATCTTAATTTCATTTTTAATTTTAAATCTTAATTTAATTTTCAATTTTATTTCAATTTTAATTTCTTTTTCAATTTCTATTAAGTTTAGATTGATTTTGTCTTGCATAAAAATATATATTTTAAAGTTTCTGTTGTGCGGGCGTGGAGCAAAATAAAGTAAAAAGTGAATAATTTAGCTTCAGCTTTCGATTTTATTTTATGTTTTTCAGATTTATGAGTCCCGTTCATCGAATATGTCGATAACGCGTTGCCATGAATAGCATTTTTTTTTCCTAAAAACCGTAGTTAAATCTTTTAGACCCAGTCAGGAAGGTTTATGCATGCAATACATTTTGTATTTCCTTTTAAACTTAATTATTATAATATTGTTAGCATGTGATTTACAGCCCCAGCTGAATCCGTATCACGACAAATTATAATCACCCCTATGGCGATTGTCAATTGTTGATTGATAGTTGATAAATATTGATATTTTGGATTTTTAAACTCAATTTACTAAAAATATGATCAACTATTCATTGATGTTTGTCAATTTTTTTTATAATTCACAACGGTCTGCAGCATTTCTAATGACCAACACCTTTTTCGGTTGGGTGGTTTAATATCGAATTTCAATATTTATCAACTATCAATCAACGAATGACAATCGCAATAAGGGTGAATGATTAATTCTTGTAATATCATATCATAAGACTTTTAGTACAAATAGCTTTGTACAAAAGAAGCTATGGTCATATCCAGTTCAAGTACAATTTTTTTAATTATTTATTTATGTTACAAGATACTGGCAAAACGACTCGCTTGATCCTTGACGATATCCAACAGCAACCCCAACTTCCTTACAAATACAACCAATTAATTGGCGAATAATCTCCCCAGGCTCGAAGAAAAAAAATGCTCAAAAAAAAAAAAATATCTACAATAATTAATCAGAATGAAAAATTCCCAAAGTTATTCATACCAAAAGATAAGATAATGTCACATCAAGTTCAAGATGGTCTAAATCAGGGATCAGGAGTTTCTCCTTAATTAAATTCTTCTTTTGTCGAACTTAATTCGACAGATGTTTATCCAGACGCAAATGACATAAATAAAATGGTACAAGCTCTTCAACGAACTATAATTGCCAATCAGAAAACTTTTATGCAAGAGCTTAAATCTTTCAAAGACAATACAACCGATGAAGTTAAAGCCATTAAATGTGACATAACTCAAAATCGACCCGAGAAAATTCTTTCCAATTTTCTTCGCCTGATTTCAGAGGTTTTCCCGAAACACACTCCTTACCGGACCAACAGGGCCTGCATTCCGTTAACAAATTCGATCAAAATTGCAAAATTGAAAAATGGAAAATATTCAATGGTTTGGAAAGCGTCAACGATTTTATATTCAAGGTATCAAGAAACATTGAAAGAACGTTCACAGTGTTCATGGGATCATTTGTTATCAAATTTTCATCTTCTGTTAGAAGGTAAAGCAGAAAAATGGTTTTGGCTGTTTTCAAAACAAAATCCAGATTTCTCTTATCAGGTTTTCAAGAAGGCATTAATAAGAGAATTCAGTCATATAGAAAATTGACAAACTTGTAAGAATGCTAGAACGGCGCGCGTCAAGGGAAAAAGAACCTTTTGATGACTTCTTCACGGCCTTGATAACAATGAATTCCCGTTTAAATGAACCTTTGAGTGATAAAAAACTTATTGAACTCATTAAAAATAATGCAAAAGAATGTTTAAGGTTTTAATTATTCGCATATGATATTGATATACAAAAACTTCGCGACGTTGCACAGTGTGGTATTTTGATCTATAAATTCATCACCCCCGTTCGCGACACCATCAGTTGCAACTTGCACTTGTTGAATAAGCACGAGTTTGTTTGCGATTTAAAAAAAAAGTGTATTATGCACTTGCACTGGATTTTTTTTGTGTGTGCTCGGTGCGGCGCGAGAATTATAATTTTTGATTGGTTTATGCGGGTTATAGTTATTTATTTTATTTTTTTTGTATTATTATTATAGGTAATTAGAATTTTCTATTCTCTTTTTATGAAATAGAGAAAGAGTAAACAAAACAACATTCATTCAAACAAAATAGTAAATCGTTATGTTTTCTCATCACTTTTTAATGTTTAAGCAATTAAAAAAAGATATTTAATTTTACATACAAATGTTTTTTTGCAAAAAAATGTTAATTTTTTTTTGTTGGAAAAAAGTTAATTTTTCTTTATAAAAAAGTTATTTTTTTTTGTAAAAAATAACTTTAATTAAGTGTATTTAAGTTAATTTTTTTTGTAAAGCAATTAATTTTACAATTTTTTGCAAAAAAGTTATTTATTTTTTTTTATAAAAAAGATAATTTTGCAATTTTTTGCAAAAAAAGTTAATATTTTTTTGTAAAAACGTAATTTTTTTTTTTGTTAAAAAGTTATTTTTTGTAAAAAAGATATTTTTTTTTTGCAAAAAAGTTAATTTCTTTTGCAAAAAAGTTGATTTTTTTGTAAAAAAAAGTAATTTTTTTTGTAAGAAAGTTAATTTTGGTTGGAAAAAAGTTGTTTTATCCCCCAAAAGCTAAAGTTCCAACTTTGAACGGTTTAAGCTGCAGGTTGTCGTCGCCGTCCCGTCTCAACGTCACAAAAACCTGCACCACAGTTGCACCATGCCTTAAAAAACTGCATTTTTCACAATTATACTAATAGTCCATAATATATAGTATGTCGATGATAATTTTCCCGACACTATTTAATGCACAAACCGTTGGCTTCGTTGGTGTATTACTATACCCAACGATATTACCGACATTTACCACATTAACTGAATTTACTCTATGCAATGCACGAATCATTCGCATCCATTAGTTAAAAATCTAAACAAAATGGTGCGTAAGTTGTATCCGGTTCCCAAATCAAATTTTACCCCTGCCGAGAGCTAAGATGTTTACACATCAAAAAAATAGTAAAACGTTATGTTTGATTGAATGAATACAAAAATAAAGGGGTTTTGCACTGCGACCTAAGGATCTATTGTGCCCCCTACTGGAGTTGGTTGAGGATAAACATTTCACAACTCTTCTCCCAAATGTATTTCTCTCAGAAATTTAAGTATTTGGGGTACCTTCAGAGATGGTAAATCACTCTCTATCACCTGTTAACGTCCCAGGTGTTTGTGTCTTTAGTGCACAAGTGCATCACATTTGCCTAGCATGTGGTCAGGTGTTTCCTCATCGACATTGCAGAATCAGCCTGTTGCTTAGTATCTCAAAAACACTTTGCATGAAAAATTTGAATAAAATTTTACAATAGAACTGAATGTTTTTCAGTTCGAACGTTTAAATTTGGAAAAAAAAATTCCATTAAAAGTTTAACCCAAAAAGAAAAGAATTCCCTGATGAAGAGGAATAATTCCTTGGAGTAACCTCAATCGAATTTTGAGCATTAAATTGGAACTGACCAATTTTTAATTTGACTTGAATTAAGAGGACAAGTTACTAATTTTCCGGCCAATGAGACGAAGATATATTAATTCGATTCAGTGATGGCGCGACGATTCTGGAATTTTCCTCCATTATAAATGGAATAAAAATAAAGCTCTTTGAGAACGCTGATTAATTTTTGGAACTCTTACGATATAAACTGCCTTTCGAGAACATTTTGATTCAACTAGATATAAAGAAAAAACGAATAATCATGAAATACCGGACCTAATTAATCATTCATCATTTAAGTCATAGATTTACTTTCTTTTAATTTACTTTCATTTTTAATTTTAAATCTTAATTTCATTTTTAATTTTAAATCTTAATTTCATTTTCAATTTTATTTCAATTTTAATTTCTTTTTCAATTTGTATTAAGTTTAGATTGATTTTGTCTTGCATAAAAATATATATTTTAAAGTTTCTGTTGTGCCGGCGTGGAGCAAAATAAAGTAATAAGTGAATAATTTAGCTTCAGCTTTCGATTTTATTTTATGTTTTTCAGTTTTATGAGTCCCGTTCATCGAATAGGTCGATAACGCGTTGCCATGAATAGCATTTTTTTTCCTAAAAACCATAGTTAAATCTTTTAGACCCAGTCAGGAAGGTTTATGCATGCAATACATTTTGTATTTCTTTTTAAACTTAATTATTATAATATTATTAGTCTGTGATTTACAGCCCCAGCTGAATCCGTATCACGACAAATTATAATCACCCCTATGCTTGCTTAGATCCTTGACCCCTCTAAGGGGCACAGGGCGTCAACTACCGCTACACGCCATCTCGTTCGGTTTCTGGAAATGTATTTTAGCTCTCCCCAACTTTTACCGAGCTTTTGTGATTCCTTGTCGACTGTTCTGCGCCAAGATTTTCTCTGGCCTCCAGGTCTTCTGCCATCTTGGATGAGTGGATCCCACTCCATTGCATGTCTTGCAATAGAGTCTGCACCACGACGTAGGGTGTGACCAATCCACTGCCACTTTCTTTTCCTAATCACGATGTCAATAGGACTTTTGCCCGTTCTCCGAAGGAGTTCTTGGTTGGAGATGGTGTTCGGCCAAAAAATCCTTAGGATGTTTCGGAGACATCTATTTTCGAAAGTTTGTAGCTTCCTTGTGACAGAGGCGGTCACTTTCCATGTACTACACCCATATAGTAGTACTGACTCTACGTTCGACCGGAACAGTCGCAGCTTGGTCTTCGTACTGTAGACGTTGCTCCTCCAAACTTTAGACAGCATGCCGAAAGCAGCTTAAGCTTTGCCGATTCGGCAGTTAACATCTTCATCCGTACCACCGCCGTCTTTTGAGACAACACTACCGAGGTACAGGAAGTTGTCCACCGCTTCAACCTGCTGTCCCGCAACGACAACGGTCTGCAGCATTTCTAATGACCAACACCTTTTTCGGTTGGGTGGTTAAATATCGAATTTCAACATTTATCAACTATCAATCAACGAATGACAATCGCAATAGGGGTGAATGATTAATTCTTGTAATATCATATCATAAGTTCTTTAGTACAAAAAGCTTTGTACAAAAGAAGATATGGTCATATCCAGTTCAAGTACATTTTTTTAAATTATTTATTTATGTTACAAGATATTGGCAAAACGACTCGCTTGATCCTTGACGATATCCAACAGCAACCCCAACTTCCTTACAAATACAACCAATTAATTAGCGAATAATCACTCCACGCTCGAAGAAAAAAAATGCTCAAAAAAAAAAAAAAATCTACAATAATTAATCAGAATGAAAAATTCCCAAAGTTATTCATACCAAAAGATAAGATAATGTCACATCAAGTTCAAGATGGTCTAAATCAGGGATCAGGAGTTTCTCCTTCATTAAATTCTTCTTTTGTCGAACTTAATTCGACAGATGTTTATCCAGATGCAAATGACATAAATAAAATGGTACAAGCTCTTCAACGAACTATAATTGCCAATCAGAAAACTTTTATGCAAGAGCTTAAATCTTTCAAAGACAATACAACCGATGAAGTTAAAGCCATTAAATGTGACATAACTCAAAATCGACCCGAGAAAATTCTTTCCAATTTCCTTCGCCTGATTTCAGAGGTTTTCCCGAAACACACTCCTTACCGGACCAACAGGGACTGCATTCCGTTAACAAATTCGATCAAAATTGCAAAATTGAAAAATGGAAAATATCATTCAATGGTTTGGAAAGCGTCAACGATTTTATATTCAAGGTATCAAGAAACATTGAAAGAACGTTCACAGTGTTCATGGGATCATTTGTTATCAAATTTTCATCTTCTGTTAGAAGGTAAAGCAGAAAAATGGTTTTGGCTGTTTTCAAAACAAAATCCAGATTTCTCTTATCAGGTTTTCAAGAAGGCATTAATAAGAGAATTCAGTTATATAGAAAATTGACAAACTTGTAAGAATGCTAGAACGGCGCGCGTCAAGGGAAAAAGAACCTTTTGATGACTTCTTCACGGCCTTGATAACAATAAATTCCCGTTTAAATGAACCTTTGAGTGATAAAAAACTTATTGAACTCATTAAAAATAATGCAAAAGAATGTTTAAGGTTTTAATTATTCGCATATGATATTGATATACAAAAACTTCGCGACGTTGCACAGTGTGGTATTTTGATCTATAAATTCATCACCCCCGTTCGCGACACCATCAGTTGCAACTTGCACTTGTTGAATAAGCACGAGTTTGTTTGCGATTTAAAAAAAAAGTGTATTCTCTGTGTGTTTTTTTTTAATCTTAAAAGTGATTTTTGTGAAAAAATTTGATATGGATATCGTAAATCAGGGTATGTACAATATTTTAAGCAAAGAAATTTTTATATATTCAACTTAAGTGCTTCATATCGATGAGTTAAAGAATGTACTTACGAAATTTGTACTTTTTTCGTTGTTTTTACCAAACATTAGTGATTTTGAATATTGGCAACAAAGTTTGTCATATATTTTATTTAACTTCTGGATATGTAGAACAATCCTGCATTTCAGAACCATTTGAAAAAAACTTCTTTCAATCGACCATAACTAAAATTTTTTTATATTATTCCAGATGACTCTAATTCCACCTTGTCTTTGACCAGGAAACAGCTCCATGAGTTGGTAAGAGGAAGCTCACAAAGACTACTTGACGGTAAACTTGAAGATTTGGATACAAAATGTATGGATATAACAAACTGTCCCCCAGAGAAAAAAGATGAACTTAACAAAATTATCAAGGCGTTCAAAGCGAACTATAAACGGAGATGGCAACTCTGCAACTGCACAGAAAAGCGTTTCTTGGATAAGAATGAAGAGTGGCTTAGCGAAGAAGTAACACTACCTGTTGGCATACTTCCCGGAAGGTCTAAAGGTCGCCCAAGCAAAGAGTTCGGGGAATCAAGTGACCGAACAAAACGTCGAAAAACAGAGGAACTTCGAAAGAGTGTGTCCTTTGATAAACTGACATACGCAGCACAGGTGAGTCAACGAGCAGCGGGAAATATTGATGTCGCAAAAGTGATGGAGGTTGTGACCAAAACTCCAACCAGGGCTATGAAGTAAAACCCTGAAAACTGAGAAACACACTCCTGAAAACGCTTTGAGGATATTCGTCGAAGCTAATTTAACTGCTAGTCAATACGAAGTGATTCATCAGGCCAACAAAGAAATATATCCGTGCTATACCTACGTGTATAAAGCTCAACAGGATTGTTACCCACCAAAAAGCTTAAGTGAGACAGTTGCCGAAGTGAAGCTCCAAGATTTAGTGGATCACACAATATCAGGTTTATATAAATACTTGGAACCAGAACTCCAACAGTGCCTTGAGACCAGTGAAACAGATTTAGAGCTCATATACAAGTGGAGATGCGATGGGTCTACTCAAATCCAGTACAAGCAGAAATTCGAAGATGACGATAATAGTGATGCAAATATATTTTTGAGTTCCCTTGTACCCCTTCGTCTCAAGTATGGGAGTCAAATCTTATGGCAAAACATTCACTCTTCATCACCGAGATGGTGCAGACCAATACGGATTCGTTTTGTAAAAGAAAATAAGGACATAACCAATGAAGAAATCGAATACGTTGAAAACCAGGCCCAAAATCTTCAAGCAACAAAAGTAAGCGACAATATAAGAGCCAATCATGTACTGCTTCCAACAATGGTCGATGGAAAAGTGTGTAACGCAGCTACGAATACTGCATCCACATTACGTTTTTACATATGCGGAAAAACTTCAAAAAGTTTCAACGACTTGGATTCTACAGAATCGGAGAATCCAGATACTTTCAGATATTACACGCCAGGATTAGGTTTTTTGAATTTCTGCTGCATCTGTCGTACAAACTAAAAGCGGAAGTGCATAAGGGTCGCGTAACAGAAAAAAGTGACCGGGAAAAAATGCAAGCGGTCAAGAGACAAATACAAGAAGAGTTCCACGATAAAATGGGCTTACTGGTGGACATTCCAAAGGCTGGGTATGGCAACACTAATGACGGCAACACCTCGCGCAGTTTTTAATAGCCAAGAAGAAGCAGCTTTCATTACAAGCGTGGATTTATCATTAATACAAAAATTCAAAATTATATTAGAGGTGATATCCTCTGGTTATGAGATAGATCTTCAAAAATTCACAAAATTTACGAGGATACTGCTAAATATTACGTAAACATGTATCCATGGCAGCCTATGTCTCCAACAGTGCATAAGATTTTAATCCAATCTACTAGTGTGAGATAGATAGATATTTTATTTTCATAGATTTTTATAATACGCAGCTTGCTCAGAGATTTGATATTTGACTATATCTTGCAACTGAAATTTTTTTTTTTTAATATTTTAAAAAAAATTTGAATTTGAGATTACATTTGAAGGAAAACTATGATTAAAACCTTCATTTAATATGATTTTACAGAATTTTATATAAAAGGAAAAAAAAAAGTGACTAGATACAAATAAAACTTAAAATATAAAGGAATTGCCAGGCTATGGGATATAATATTTGTGTTTTTAGATAATATTTAACACAATAACTGATTTAATTATAAATAAGAAACAAAAAATATTGGTGTTTGACTAAATAAGTACCAAATTTTTTTTTGTTCTAATGAATAAATAAATAAATATGCTATAAAAGAGAATAAATAATAAATAAATAAATAAGGAAATAAATAAATATAAATATAAGTAAATAATAAATAAACAATATAAATAAATAAATTAATTAACATATAAACAAATACATAAATAAATAAATAAATAATGAATAATTTAAACAAATAAATAACAAAAAACAAAATTATATATACATGCATATTAAAAAGGAAATGCCAAAACTAGGCAACAAATAATAATAAAACAACAATTTAAATTTATGAGAATAAATAAATTATACAAGGAACATTTTTATTGATTTACTAAATTTTGGATTGATACATTCTTGGAATCAATACATCTTAAATTAAATTTTTGGTTGAGAATTTCAATTCTTCTTGTTGAGTGGAAAAAAACCAAGGTAGATTTGCCATCATTTTCAAAGTTTTGTTTTGTGAAACTTGTAATTTTTTAATGTGTGATTTTGCACAAGCTCCCCATACTGGACATCCATACACAAGTATAGCTTGAAAAATTACTTTACAGATAATAATCTTATTAAATTTACTCAAGGGTGATTTCCTACAAATAAGCGGGTAAAGCATTTTAGTAGCAATACTTATTTTGTTGAGAGTATTTGTGATATGGTCACGGAAAGTTAATGTCTTGTCTAAATATACACCTAGATATTTGACAGAATTAACCCACGGGACATCACAATTGTTAATTTTAAGCTGACTAAGTGGTAAGGCACAGGCTTTCCTTTTTCTTGTGAAAAATATGGCCTGTATTTTTTCAGCATTAAGCTTAACTTTCCATGATTTGAAATAATCGTAGATTTTATTTAAACCATGTTGTAAGTCATGCTCAATTTCATGGCCAAAATTATTTGAGCTATAAATGGCGGTGTCATTCGCAAACATTGCTTTTTCGCAATTCCAAATTTCTGGAAAATCAGCAACGTAGATTATGTACAATAATGGAGCCAATACTGATCCTTGAGGTACACCCGAATATATAGTTTTTAATGATGAATGTATGTTTTTCATATTAACTTGAAATTTTCTGTTCATGAGAAAACTTTGTATTATTTTTATAAGATATAAAGGACAACCAAATAACTTCAATTTATGAAGAATACCTTCATGCCATATGCTATCAAAAGCCTTTTCAACATCCAAAAGGACAAGCCCCGTAGACTGCTTTGCGCTCATTTTTTCTTTAATATGTTTGCAAATTCTTAGTACTTGGTGTGAGGTGCTATGACCCTGTCTAAACCCAAACTGTTGGTCTGGCACGACATTCGAGGTCTCAAGAAAATCCAGAAATTTTATTTTTACGACCTTTTCAAATATTTTGCTTAAATTACTTAGCAGACTTATTGGACGATAACTATTTGGGTTATAAGGTGGTTTTCCTGGTTTGAGAATCGGTATAATCTTCGCTGATTTCCATTTGCTTGGAAAGTATTGCAACTTGATACAAGCGTTAATAATAAAGCATACAAAAGTTATTCCAATGATTGGTAGCTCTTTGAAGTATATATTTTTAAGAGTATCTATTCCTGGTGCTTTATTATTACGCATATTACGAATAATATCTTTTATATCTTCGTTGGAAACGAAGACGTCTGGTTGTAAAGATTCATTAGTGTGATTTATAACATTTATAGTCTCATATACTACGCTGTCAATTGTGCTGGTTTCATTCATCAACGGATTATTAAAATTGTTTTCAAAAGAATCTGCAAAAACTTCTGCCTTTTCTTCACTAGTTATTAGCAAAGTATTATTTTGTTCTAAGTGAGGAACAAATTTGTTTTTATTTTTAAGTAATTTTCCAAAAAGGTTTCGAATTTGGATCAAGAGTGCAAAGTTTATCGAATTTCAACATTTATCAACTATCAATCAACGAATGACAATCGCAATAGGGGTGAATGATTAATTCTTGTAATATCATATCATAAGTTCTTTAGTACAAAAAGCTTTGTACAAAAGAAGATATGGTCATATCCAGTTCAAGTACATTTTTTTAAATTATTTATTTATGTTACAAGATATTGGCAAAACGACTCGCTTGATCCTTGACGATATCCAACAGCAACCCCAACTTCCTTACAAATACAACCAATTAATTAGCGAATAATCACTCCACGCTCGAAGAAAAAAAATGCTCAAAAAAAAAAAAAAAATCTACAATAATTAATCAGAATGAAAAATTCCCAAAGTTATTCATACCAAAAGATAAGATAATGTCACATCAAGTTCAAGATGGTCTAAATCAGGGATCAGGAGTTTCTCCTTCATTAAATTCTTCTTTTGTCGAACTTAATTCGACAGATGTTTATCCAGATGCAAATGACATAAATAAAATGGTACAAGCTCTTCAACGAACTATAATTGCCAATCAGAAAACTTTTATGCAAGAGCTTAAATCTTTCAAAGACAATACAACCGATGAAGTTAAAGCCATTAAATGTGACATAACTCAAAATCGACCCGAGAAAATTCTTTCCAATTTCCTTCGCCTGATTTCAGAGGTTTTCCCGAAACACACTCCTTACCGGACCAACAGGGACTGCATTCCGTTAACAAATTCGATCAAAATTGCAAAATTGAAAAATGGAAAATATCATTCAATGGTTTGGAAAGCGTCAACGTTTTTATATTCAAGGTATCAAGAAACATTGAAAGAACGTTCACAGTGTTCATGGGATCATTTGTTATCAAATTTTCATCTTCTGTTAGAAGGTAAAGCAGAAAAATGGTTTTGGCTGTTTTCAAAACAAAATCCAGATTTCTCTTATCAGGTTTTCAAGAAGGCATTAATAAGAGAATTCAGTTATATAGAAAATTGACAAACTTGTAAGAATGCTAGAACGGCGCGCGTCAAGGGAAAAAGAACCTTTTGATGACTTCTTCACGGCCTTGATAACAATAAATTCCCGTTTAAATGAACCTTTGAGTGATAAAAAACTTATTGAACTCATTAAAAATAATGCAAAAGAATGTTTAAGGTTTTAATTATTCGCATATGATATTGATATACAAAAACTTCGCGACGTTGCACAGTGTGGTATTTTGATCTATAAATTCATCACCCCCGTTCGCGACACCATCAGTTGCAACTTGCACTTGTTGAATAAGCACGAGTTTGTTTGCGATTTAAAAAAAAAGTGTATTCTCTGTGTGTTTTTTTTTAATCTTAAAAGTGATTTTTGTGAAAAAATTTGATATGGATATCGTAAATCAGGGTATGTACAATATTTTAAGCAAAGAAATTTTTATATATTCAACTTAAGTGCTTCATATCGATGAGTTAAAGAATGTACTTACGAAATTTGTACTTTTTTCGTTGTTTTTACCAAACATTAGTGATTTTGAATATTGGCAACAAAGTTTGTCATATATTTTATTTAACTTCTGGATATGTAGAACAATCCTGCATTTCAGAACCATTTGAAAAAAACTTCTTTCAATCGACCATAACTAAAATTTTTTTATATTATTCCAGATGACTCTAATTCCACCTTGTCTTTGACCAGGAAACAGCTCCATGAGTTGGTAAGAGGAAGCTCACAAAGACTACTTGACGGTAAACTTGAAGATTTGGATACAAAATGTATGGATATAACAAACTGTCCCCCAGAGAAAAAAGATGAACTTAACAAAATTATCAAGGCGTTCAAAGCGAACTATAAACGGAGATGGCAACTCTGCAACTGCACAGAAAAGCGTTTCTTGGATAAGAATGAAGAGTGGCTTAGCGAAGAAGTAACACTACCTGTTGGCATACTTCCCGGAAGGTCTAAAGGTCGCCCAAGCAAAGAGTTCGGGGAATCAAGTGACCGAACAAAACGTCGAAAAACAGAGGAACTTCGAAAGAGTGTGTCCTTTGATAAACTGACATACGCAGCACAGGTGAGTCAACGAGCAGCGGGAAATATTGATGTCGCAAAAGTGATGGAGGTTGTGACCAAAACTCCAACCAGGGCTATGAAGTAAAACCCTGAAAACTGAGAAACACACTCCTGAAAACGCTTTGAGGATATTCGTCGAAGCTAATTTAACTGCTAGTCAATACGAAGTGATTCATCAGGCCAACAAAGAAATATATCCGTGCTATACCTACGTGTATAAAGCTCAACAGGATTGTTACTCACCAAAAAGCTTAAGTGAGACAGTTGCCGAAGTGAAGCTCCAAGATTTAGTGGATCACACAATATCAGGTTTATATAAATACTTGGAACCAGAACTCCAACAGTGCCTTGAGACCAGTGAAACAGATTTAGAGCTCATATACAAGTGGAGATGCGATGGGTCTACTCAAATCCAGTACAAGCAGAAATTCGAAGATGACGATAATAGTGATGCAAATATATTTTTGAGTTCCCTTGTACCCCTTCGTCTCAAGTATGGGAGTCAAATCTTATGGCAAAACATTCACTCTTCATCACCGAGATGGTGCAGACCAATACGGATTCGTTTTGTAAAAGAAAATAAGGACATAACCAATGAAGAAATCGAATACGTTGAAAACCAGGCCCAAAATCTTCAAGCAACAAAAGTAAGCGACAATATAAGAGCCAATCATGTACTGCTTCCAACAATGGTCGATGGAAAAGTGTGTAACGCAGCTACGAATACTGCATCCACATTACGTTTTTACATATGCGGAAAAACTTCAAAAAGTTTCAACGACTTGGATTCTACAGAATCGGAGAATCCAGATACTTTCAGATATTACACGCCAGGATTAGGTTTTTTGAATTTCTGCTGCATCTGTCGTACAAACTAAAAGCGGAAGTGCATAAGGGTCGCGTAACAGAAAAAAGTGACCGGGAAAAAATGCAAGCGGTCAAGAGACAAATACAAGAAGAGTTCCACGATAAAATGGGCTTACTGGTGGACATTCCAAAGGCTGGGTATGGCAACACTAATGACGGCAACACCTCGCGCAGTTTTTAATAGCCAAGAAGAAGCAGCTTTCATTACAAGCGTGGATTTATCATTAATACAAAAATTCAAAATTATATTAGAGGTGATATCCTCTGGTTATGAGATAGATCTTCAAAAATTCACAAAATTTACGAGGATACTGCTAAATATTACGTAAACATGTATCCATGGCAGCCTATGTCTCCAACAGTGCATAAGATTTTAATCCAATCTACTAGTGTGAGATAGATAGATATTTTATTTTCATAGATTTTTATAATACGCAGCTTGCTCAGAGATTTGATATTTGACTATATCTTGCAACTGAAATTTTTTTTTTTTAATATTTTAAAAAAATTTTGAATTTGAGATTACATTTGAAGGAAAACTATGATTAAAACCTTCATTTAATATGCTTTTACAGAATTTTATATAAAAGGAAAAAAAAAGTGACTAGATACAAATAAAACTTAAAATATAAAGGAATTGCCAGGCTATGGGATATAATATTTGTGTTTTTAGATAATATTTAACACAATAACTGATTTAATTATAAATAAGAAACAAAAAATATTGGTGTTTGACTAAATAAGTACCAAATTTTTTTTTGTTCTAATGAATAAATAAATAAATATGCTATAAAAGAGAATAAATAATAAATAAATAAATAAGGAAATAAATAAATATAAATATAAGTAAATAATAAATAAACAATATAAATAAATAAATTAATTAACATATAAACAAATACATAAATAAATAAATAAATAATGAATAATTTAAACAAATAAATAACAAAAAACAAAATTATATATACATGCATATTAAAAAGGAAATGCCAAAACTAGGCAACAAATAATAATAAAACAACAATTTAAATTTATGAGAATAAATAAATTATACAAGGAACATTTTTATTGATTTACTAAATTTTGGATTGATACATTCTTGGAATCAATACATCTTAAATTAAATTTTTGGTTGAGAATTTCAATTCTTTTGTTGAGTGGAAAAAAACCAAGGTAGATTTGCCATCATTTTCAAAGTTTTGTTTTGTGAAACTTGTAATTTTTTAATGTGTGATTTTGCACAAGCTCCCCATACTGGACATCCATACACAATTATAGCTTGAAAAATTACTTTACAGATAATAATCTTATTAAATTTACTCAAGGGTGATTTCCTACAAATAAGCGGGTAAAGCATTTTAGTAGCAATACTTATTTTGTTGAGAGTATTTGTGATATGGTCACGGAAAGTTAATGTCTTGTCTAAATATACACCTAGATATTTGACAGAATTAACCCACGGGACATCACAATTGTTAATTTTAAGCTGACTAAGTGGTAAGGCACAGGCTTTCCTTTTTCTTGTGAAAAATATGGCCTGTATTTTTTCAGCATTAAGCTTAACTTTCCATGATTTGAAATAATCGTAGATTTTATTTAAACCATGTTGTAAGTCATGCTCAATTTCATGGCCAAAATTATTTGAGCTATAAATGGCGGTGTCATTCGCAAACATTGCTTTTTCGCAATTCCAAATTTCTGGAAAATCAGCAACGTAGATTATGTACAATAATGGAGCCAATACTGATCCTTGAGGTACACCCGAATATATAGTTTTTAATGATGAATGTATGTTTTTCATATTAACTTGAAATTTTCTGTTCATGAGAAAACTTTGTATTATTTTTATAAGATATAAAGGACAACCAAATAACTTCAATTTATGAAGAATACCTTCATGCCATATGCTATCAAAAGCCTTTTCAACATCCAAAAGGACAAGCCCCGTAGACTGCTTTGCGCTCATTTTTTCTTTAATATGTTTGCAAATTCTTAGTACTTGGTGTGAGGTGCTATGACCCTGTCTAAACCCAAACTGTTGGTCTGGCACGACATTCGAGGTCTCAAGAAAATCCAGAAATTTTATTTTTACGACCTTTTCAAATATTTTGCTTAAGTTACTTAGCAGACTTATTGGACGATAACTATTTGGGTTATAAGGTGGTTTTCCTGGTTTGAGAATCGGTATAATCTTCGCTGATTTCCATTTGCTTGGAAAGTATTGCAACTTGATACAAGCGTTAATAATAAAGCATACAAAAGTTATTCCAATGATTGGTAGCTCTTTGAAGTATATATTTTTAAGAGTATCTATTCCTGGTGCTTTATTATTACGCATATTACGAATAATATCTTTTATATCTTCGTTGGAAACGAAGACGTCTGGTTGTAAAGATTCATTAGTGTGATTTATAACATTTATAGTCTCATATACTACGCTGTCAATTGTGCTGGTTTCATTCATCAACGGATTATTAAAATTGTTTTCAAAAGAATCTGCAAAAACTTCTGCCTTTTCTTCACTAGTTATTAGCAAAGTATTATTTTGTTCTAAGTGAGGAACAAATTTGTTTTTATTTTTAAGTAATTTTCCAAAAAGGTTTCGAATTTGGATCAAGAGTGCAAAGTTTCTCATTCCATGTTTTGTTTCTGAACTTTGAAATTTCGAAAGCTATTTGTTTTGTGTATATATTCATTTCGTTAAAATCATAAACCTGTCTATATCTTTTCCATTGACTTCTAAATCTATTTCTTAGCTTGATTCAATGTAAAATGTACTGTGGAAGAACAGTTCTTCTTGTTGCTTTTGATTTTTTTGGGAATGGACTCATCAACACATTCCAGTAAGGAATTAGTGAAAAAATCAATTTTTTCATCAATTTGGTGAAAACTACTTATATTATCTATATCAACGGGTGTATTTCTAAGGTGTTGTTTAATTTTTGTTCTATATCTATTCCAATTTGCGTTTTTAAAATCTAGGTATTGCACATCTTTTATTTTACTATTAAGGAGAATATCACAGTTTATTGGAATATGATTTGAACTCTAAGCGTTAATTGCCACAGGCTGGGTAACGATTTCAGGTGAGTTCGTTATGATCATGTCCAATGTTGATGGCGAAGACTTTTTGTTGGTTGGGAAATATGTTGGCCCATTTGGATAGAGGAAGCTTACTGGATATCTCATAATGATATCCAGTAGCAATTTTCCCACTTGTTTGCTCTTTTGCAACCCCAATTTCGATACCGGCAGTTGAAATCACCCCCAAGTAAATTTTTTTCATTATTAGTGATAAGCTTTCTAAGATCACTCTTAAAGAAGCTTATCATTTGAGCATTAGAAGAACCCCCAGGAAAATAAATAGAAACGATTTTAAATTTAGTATGATCATTTAGTATTAATTCAATACCAATTGTTTCAAAGATATCCGTTTTTACATTTGGTACTAAACTATATACTAAATTCTTTTTGACTACGATGGCAACTCCACCTCCTATTACATCATCAGTACGATGACGATCTAATCTATGAAAATAATAATTATTGTGTGAGAAAGAGATGCTACTATTTAGCTAGGTTTCACACACAAGACATACATCGACATCATTATCACAGAGATAATTGGAAAACTCAGTACATTTATAACGAATACTCTTGGCATTCCAACATAAAACATTAAGAGAGTTTGATTTACTTGACATGATTGTATAAATACTTTGTCACAAGCAGCGTTATAACATTAAATTGTTCAAATTTTGTCTTACATATACTTAACTTCGTTATCATATCCATGGTAAGAGAGCAAAGTCCATCTTGAGTGAAAAGATCATTCTCATTAACGGTAGCATTTTGGTGGTATGCACAGAAGATCTATTTTGCCTCGGGAGGGTAGGAAAGTCATTTGTGCTCATGTAATTAGGCACATTTCTACTATGATGTTTTGGCTGCGCGTGAGCCATTTCTGTACTTCTCTTGTGATTTGTTTTACCTCTTATCTCGAGGTATTTACTCTTCGGGGACAGCTGATATCAGTTGACTTGTGATTTCCCTGGCAATTAGCGCATTTGGAAATGCCTGCGGCAGTACAATCAGTAGTTTTATGGGGTTGAGAGCAATTTGCACAGTAGGTTTTGACACTGCAGTTTCTCTCACCCATACATTTGGCAGTTATGGCATTGAGTTATTTTGTTTTTTAGTCTTCGTTAAAACTCCCAACGAACTTGAGTACGAAGAACGTGACGAATGTTTTTTCTTAAGTCGGCAATTTTAACACTTTGTTTTTCAAGGAAAACTATATAGAATACTTCAGTATAGTGATCATAGTTCTTTTTAACCATTTTAATGTCTTTGCATTGTAAGCCTAATTTACATAGTTCGCACTTGAGAATATCGATTTTTACTTCGTCTTACCCAAAGAGAACAACTTTAAACGCTCTTTCACTTTTGAGGTCGTGAGTGAAATACTGACACATCTTGTCTTTTAATGCCGTGCATACTAAATTAAATGAGGTTATGCACTCACAAAAATTTTTTATCCCAATGGATATTTTTTTAACAGAATAGTTTTCTATTTTAAGTTCTTTCATCAAATTATGAACAAACTGTGCAGATTTTTGAAGTAGTTTAATGGGAGGGGCAATGGCTTTAGTGACATTTTCCGGGGTGGACATGTCATCATCATTTCCACCGGTGTCATCACTTGCACTTAACACTTGCAGGGGTTGCCAGTAGTTGCTACTGGATGAATCACCTTGCTTTGACATAATTGAATTGTTTTTTTTTGCACTTTCGTGATTTAAGATCTAAGATCTTCGTTGCGTAATCGCTTCGTTTTGTTTTTTGGATCGATTTGACTCGGTAGAGAAGGAAAATACGTCTTACTCATCTAAGAGCGCAACGTCAACTGACACTCTACCAGTGTCATATCCCATGCATTGTTGCCAATCGGCCAGTTGTCCGAAGAAGCTGCTGAAGCTAGAAATAAGCATTTCCGCCAATACAGGGAACACTTCACGAAAATTCTCCAGGACTGCAGGCTACGAGGATGTGCTTAACCGGCTTCTATTGACGTCAGACCCTTATCATAGTAGTTTAAGGACAAGCAAGACAAAAAAAACAATCGTTTTCAAAGGAGGCTCTCGAATTTTTGATTGCAAATACCAATGATGAAGATGATGATGACGATGATGATGATGGTGATGATGATGGTGATGATGATGATGGTGATGATGATGATGTTTTTGATGATGTTTTTGGAGATGTTAATGATGATGTTTCTGATGAAAGATAAAGAATAAATAATAAAATAAAAACTATAAAATTAAATTAATCCAGGTCATTTTTTATTACTTGCTATAAAACAAAAGTTGCGGAAGGAAAAACAAAAAAGGATTAATCTGTTTATTCAATAATTGACCTGTACTCATAAAATATACAACTAATCCACATCTCGAATTCTTCGTATTTTGGATTAAGAGGGTCGCCGGTATTTTAGACTTGGTTACCTGCATACTGGGACATAAAATTTTTGAAAGAAATTTGAACACCCGGATTAAGAAAATTTCACTCATAAAAAAAAGGAAAAAAAGGATTTTCTAGGAAAAAGTATCTTTCAGTTTTTTTGTAATTTCTTATAAGCTATGACATTTATCGGAATGAGGTATTTGACTAAAAATATATCAGGTCATTGAATATTGACAAAAAAAATGTCCTTGATATACAAATTTAAAAAAAATGTGCCCAAATATTTTTGGCCAGGTTTTCGACCAAAATACCGCACTGTGCGTTGCAAGACGAGCAGAAAAGCATTTGATGCGTCAAAGCTCAACCACTTACAGGACTAAGGCTTGTGTAAACAAAATAAATGAAATTGATGATAGTTTTTATAAAAAAAGACTTGATAATAATGACAATTTTTCTATAGCCGCATTCACCCAAAATCGTAAAGTGGATAGAGTTGATACCACTAAGTATCAGTGTTGGAATTGCGATGTTATTGGACATTCTTTCTTTGAATGCCCTCAAGAGCAACACAATCTCTTTTGTTACAAATATGGCGCTAAAAATGTGACAACAGTTACACGTAAGAAACATTTGGTGGGAAACCGATTGATGGGCAAGATGGCTACCGGGAACGCTCGCTCATTCCCAACATTCCCGAGTCAACATTAAAGTCAGACAATTGTGAAAACCATAGGTTCTCCAATTCTATTGGCGATAAATTTGATGCGCAAAACCGAGGAGACGATATAACTATATTGAAAAGAGCATCTAACATTTTAGATACACCTATAGACATTAAACCATTTTATATTGATGTGCACCAAAGGAAATTTAATTATTCAAAAGCTCGTTCTAGAATCTTTAAGGCCGAACCATCCAAACAAATTTTGAAGGCGAGAGAAAGATTTAAGAAACGAAAGAATTTCCGTTCAGCTATAGAATCGACACAAATATGTACGGATACTGATGCCCGACCTTTCATCAATATTCGTATCGGTACTGAAAAAATATTGTCACTTCTTGATTCCGGTGCTTCTGTCAGTGCCTTAGGTGGAACAAATTTAGAGTTCAAAGAGCGCAATCAGATTAAGATAGACAAACTGCAATCTTCTATCAGTACTGCTGATGGTACCAAACAGAATATCGTTGGTTATTGTTGAATTCCTGTGACTTTTAACCAGATTTCAAAAGAAGTTTTATTCTATGTTGTCCCGTCGCTCCGACAAAAAGTTTATTTAGGCATACATTTCTGGAGGGATTTTCAAGTATCCACTAATATTATATCCGAAATATGCCTTGACAATAATTCTGCTTCAACCCCGTCTAAGTTACATAAATTGAACCAATGTCAAAAACATGAACTTGACAAAGTAATACGAAGTTTTCCTTCTTTTGCAAATCAAGGTATAGGACGTACACATTTAATAACGCATTCAATCGATACTGGTGATGCGCCTCCCATGAAATCTACACTATGTGACCTCCTGCAAACAGCCCTTGACAAGCTCAGTAATTGGGCCGATAGTTGCGGACTTAACGTCAACCCACTAAAGACAGAAATGGTTTTGTTTACAAGGAAGCGTAATATTCCACACTTAAACCCGCCCACCATTAACGGGTTTCCGCTACAGGTTTCGGGCACAGCTAAATATATTGGCGTGGTACTTGATCGTAAACTTAACTGGAAAGAAAATATAAAGGGAGAAAAAAGCATGTGTAGCTTTCTATACTTGCAGCAGAATTTTTGGTAAAAGATGGGGACCTAGCCCCAAAACCATTCATTGGATGTACACAGCCATAATAAGGGCAATCCTAACATATGCCTGCTTGGTCTGGTGGCCAGCCCTAGAAATGGAAACCAATCTAAAAACCATGACCAAAATTCAAAGACTAGCGTGTATTGGTACAACCAGTGCCATAAGAACCACTCCAACCGCAGCCCTAAAAACTTTCCTTTCACTAGCCCCGCTCGATTTGTTTACAAAAGAGTTGGCGGCAAAAAGTGCTATAAGACTTAAACAGTGCAATAATTGGAAAAGGGGCCACTATGGTCATCGAACTATAACGAATTTACTGACATCATTCAAACGGACTATCTTACACCGCACATAGATTTTAACCCAGTAGCTCTAATAGATATCCCAACAAGGGAACTCTGGAGAGAAAACCGGGTCCTAAATACAAATCATGTTTCGGTCTTCACGGACGGTTCCAAAACAAACGAGGGCGTTGGGTCAGGCCTCTATTCAGATGATCCACCCCTTAACAGATCAATAAAACTTCCAAAGTTCTGCAGTGTCTTCCAAGCAGAAGCACTTGCAGTTTGCGAAGCAGCAAAACATCTTGTCACTTGTGAAGTAGCTAATAGGAATATTGATGTCTTCATAGACAGCCAGGCGGCGATAAAAGCTATCTTCTCAATCATCACAAAGTCCAAACTGGTGGTTCGTTGCCGTAACGAGCTTAAAATACTCAGCGCAACAAACATAGTTACACTTCGATGGGTCTCGAAACGAAATAGCATATGAAATGGCCAAAATCGGGTCTTCTCTAGACCCGAGCCAAACAGACAACTCGGTTTTAATGCCACTGGAGCAAGAAAAGAGTAGAATTCACCAGAAATTTCTTATGGCCGCAGATGTCAGATGGTCATCAATCGACACTTGTCGGGTTTCAAGAAATCTTTGGCCAAATATTTCGCGTAAAAAAACAGAATACATACTAAAGATAGGCAGACCTCATTTATCCCTACTTGCTGGAATTCTAAATTCCTTTATTCCTAAAATTCCCTTATTCCTCTCCCCACCCCCTCTTATACCTTTTTTTTCCTTCTGTCGGGGAACGCAATGGATTCATTGAGATCCGAGTGAGATGGTGTGGCTTGCCGCATCATCACCTCACCTAACCTAACCTAACCTAACCTCCCATCAAATCAAAATATTATCCGCTTTCACCACCAAGACAAGAAGTGGCATTCAAACAAATTAAAGAAATGCTTAAATTAAAAGTAATAGAACCGAGTGATAGTCCATGGTCTAGTCCGATTGTTTTCGTTAATAAAGGAGATAAGGTAAGATTCTGCGTTGACTATAGAAAATCGAATGCCAAATCCAGAAAAAGTGCATATCCCCTCACTAATATGAATGGATTGCTAAGTCGAGTTAAAGATACTCACTTTATTTCCGGTATTGGTTTGAAGAATGCTTATTGGCAGATCCCGTTTAAGGATAGCGACAGACAAAAAACAGCCTTTGCAATCCCAGGTATGCCGCTCATGCAATTTAATGTTATGCCCTTCGGATTGAGCGATGCTTCACAAACTCTATGTGCTCTCATGGACAAAGTCATTCCTTCTCGATTACGTGAGAATGTTTTCGTATATGTTGACGATCTGTTAATATGTACAGAAACTTTCAAAAGACATATGGAAGTCCTTTCGGAGGTAGCCAAATGCCTTAGAGATGCAGGTTTAACTATAAATTTAGGAAAAAGCTAGTTTTGCCAAACTTAAATAAAAAACTTGGGTTACATTATAGGATTTGGGTGCTTAAAAACAGATCCATCCAAAGTTGAAGCCATAACAAACTTCCCTTTACCAAAGTCTGTACGACAAAATAGACGCTTTATAGGAATGGCTGGGTGGTATCGGCAATTTATTGCAAATTTTGCGGATACAGCAGGACCCCTCACCGATTGCATTAAAAGGTCCAAAAAGTTCGAAATGACTCCAGCCGCTGTAGAAAGATTAAACAAACTTAAAGTCGCCCTTAGTTCAGCTCCGGTCTTGGTGCAACCAGATTTTACAAAAAAATTTGTTATTCAGTGTGAGGCTTCCAGTGTTGGCGTCGGAGGTGTCTTATTTCAAAATGACGATGAAAACAGAGAAAATCCAATTACGTAGTGTCAAAAAAATTAAAAAAGTAACAAATAAATTATACAGTTACGGAATTAGCCCTACATCGAATGTCATTTATAAAAGAACAAAGTTTAGGGAAGGAAGTGTCGATGAAGAAGACCATCTGTAGATGCTTTGGCTTCCCAAGGGTTTGACTGGAAAAGTAATTGAAGATGCGCATCTTTCCGCAACGACATGTTATGGCGGATATGCCAAAACACTTTTTCGTATTCGTCAAAAAATACTTTCGGCCAAACATGGCACGTGATGTTAAAGCGTTTATAGATTGTTGCGACATATGTAAGGGAGTAAAAGCCACCAATAAAATTCTCCGTCCGGTCATGGGAAACCAAATTGTCACGGAACGGCCTATCCAAAGGCCATATCCGAGGACCAAAAATGGAAACTCAGTTATCTTCATAGTTATCGATCTTTTTTCTAAATTTCTCTTTCTTAAGGCAATGAAAATGGCAACGTCCTTGAATGTATGTAATTACTTGTAGTCCGAAGTATTTAACCTCCTTGGTGTTCCACAGTATTTACACAGTGATAGTGGTCGGCAATTTCTCTCCAAAGATTTCACTGCCTTTTTAAATGCTTATTGAATTCAGCACATAACAACAGGATTTTATTCCCCACAAGCTTATGTGTCTGAATAAATAAATTACAAGAAAATATCGCAAAAAATTTGGTATACAATACCAGATCGAAACCTGTCATATTCACGATTGGACAAGAAGTTTACAGAAGAAATTTCCAACAGAGCAATTTATGGATTAGAAAAACTCAATGGCGAATATATAGGAAATATCACGCCAAAGATATAAAACCTTAAAGCTTTTGCCCGGCTTTTCGTGGGTCGAGCCACACATCGAATCAGGCTCATTCCTTCTCCTTTTTGTTTACTCCTTCTGTATCGCAAACAAATCAGGTTTGTTGTGAATGAGAGCTTAGTATCTCAAAAACACCTTGCATGAAAACTACCTTCCGAAATTTAAATTCAAAAAAAAGAGGTCAAAAGCAAAGGGAAAAATTTGAATTAAATTTTTAAAATCGAACTGAATATTTTCCAGTCAGCACAGAAATTTTAGTTCGAACGTTTAAATTTGGAAAAAAAATAAATTTTCCAATAAAAGTTTAAAACCAGACTGAAAACCCAAATCGAAAAGAACTCGCTGATGAAGAGGAATAATTCCTTGGAGTAACCTCAATCGAATTTTGAGCATTAAATTGGAACTGACCAATTTTTAATTTGACTATTTCCCACGATCCCGAAGAATCCAAGAGGAAAAGTTACTAATTTTCCGGCAAAGAGACCAAGATGTAATAATTCGATTCAGTGAATGCGCGACGATTCTGGAATTTTCCTCCATTATAAATGGAATAAAAATAAAACTCTTTGAGAACGCTGATTA
This sequence comes from Melangyna quadrimaculata, assembly GCA_949320155.1. Classification (NCBI taxonomy): domain Eukaryota; kingdom Metazoa; phylum Arthropoda; class Insecta; order Diptera; family Syrphidae; genus Melangyna; species Melangyna quadrimaculata. Next base: position 110,661,556 of record OX439485.1, read on the forward strand.
ATTTTTGAAACTCTTATAACCTGCATTTCGAGAACATTTTGCTGAGCTAGATATAAAGAAAAAAGGAATAATCAAGAAATACCGGACCTTATTAATCATTCATCATTGTAATAATAGATTTAATTGTTTTAATTTACTTTAAATTTTAATTTCATTTTCAATTTTATATTTTAATTGCGTTTTCAATTTCTATTAAGTTAAGATTCATTTTGTTTTGCATAAAAATATATATTTTAAAGTTTCTGTTGTGCGGGCGTGGAGCAAAATAAAGTAATAAGTGAATCATTTAGCTTCAGCAGGTTCAAGATTGAACAGTGCGCACATCTTCGTCAGGAATCAATCAAGTAAGTGGCTTTGTTTTTTTTTACCAATATGAAATGCCTTCCAAAAACCATGACATACTCTTTAATATGTTTACTATAATTGCATAATTTTAAATTCTTTTTATTCCATACCTATTAGTATTAATTTTTTTTCTTAAACCTTAACGTAGTTATTCAAATTAATCTGATTTGAACCATTTTCAAATAACCTTTTATTTAAAATTGTGAATAATTGTTTAAAATGAATTGAAATATGTGTCAGATTGTTTTAAAAGAATGATGAATCAAGTCTTAGTATTTGTTTGGGGAATTGCTAAGGATGTAGTAGCCCGTAGCGTAATAGTTAGTGCGTTCGACTGTCACGCTAGAGGTCTGGGATCGCTTCCCAGCCTCGTCCACCTAAAAACTAAAAAAAAAAGTTTTTTTTTCAGGGCTACTGCCTCTTGCGAGGAATTGACAAATCCTCCAAGAGTATCACTTATCACGAAAAAGTGCTTCTCGTCTAGCCGTTCGGATTCGGCATAAAATTGTAGGTCCCTTCCTTTCCTGTCGAAAGGCGTACACAGGAATGGTTGCGAGTTGTTAGTCACTAGGCCCTGGTTTTTCATGAGCCGTTGTGCCACCCGATTTATTTTACTAAGGATGTCCAAGAGACAAGCGAGATAAGAAAAAGTTGATTTAATATAGGGGTAACACTACAATAAGAATACGTGTGTTGCCAAGGAGATCTAAGGGTGGGTCAAATATATTCTGGTTAATGAACACCAATTTACCCTTTGCCAATGCCACCGACGAGCTAAGTCTTATCTAGCATGCCACCGTAGCTCAAATGAAATCAAACTTTGAAAATATGGAATAACAACTGCTTACTCCTGCACCAGCCCCTTCGTTCGTTCTCGATCCATCAGTGTACCACTTGATGGCGTTTGCTTTAAGGGAGTAGTTAACGGTTTCACCTACCCACTCTTTCTTGCTACTTAACTCTGTTTGAAAATTTTTCTCGAAGCTAAATTTTTTACTCATACAATCTCTTGGAATGTCAATGAGGTTTGATACTGAAGACTTCGGAATGCTTGCTCTTTCCCTTAGAACCCTACATTTACCAGTCCCAGTTCCCTGTTTGGAAAATCTCATTATGGCTCCCTTTGCAGCACTTTCAATAACTTCGTGTAGAGGAGATAGATGGAGGATAACATCCATGGCTGATGTAGGGCAACAACTCATTGTTCCCGCTATACATATACATGCGAGGCTCTGGACTTTTCCTGGGGCTTTCATAAGGCCTTTTTATTGGTAAGTGTATGTGCAGCGCAGCAAAATTTTACACTGTAAACAACAACAAGGGAAAAGTGTCATTACTTTCTTTTATGATGTTTAAAAAATATAAGATACTTTTTAAATAACACAAAACAAAGTAATAACACGTTATGTAGTATCCGCACTTTTCCTTTGTTCTTGTTTACATTGTAAAATTTTGCTGCGCTGCGTATACACTTACCAATAAAAAAGGCCTCTAGTTAGGTCCTTAGAGGGTCTTACCATCATGGTGTACATCCATGGTGTACATCAGAAAGGACAATTCACCTGTCAAATTGGTTATTTGTTTTAGAAAAGCTCCTTATTAAAGTCCTTTAAATTAGAGAAAAAGTGCACAAAAAATTAAAACAAATTGATTAAAAACCAGCAAAATTGAATACCTTATCAAAGCAATCCAACTCCCGTGTAAGTCTTAGAATTTAAGAGCAAAAAAAAAATACACCTTGTTTTAACCTCGAGCTTATAACCTAAACTCATGAATAAGAGTAGTCTGCATGTGACCTCGCCCGACCATTTGAGAGAAGAAAAACGAAGCATCTTTTCGCCGAAAACAATTTTACCAGCACCCGAACTTTTTGGGTCGAAAATGGGTTCATCTGCAGTGGTAACAGTCGACATTTTGAAGAAATTACTTGATGAAAGTAACAAACAATTATTGAACGAACTGCCTTCAAAAGTCGACTTTCAAGTATTGCACGCAGAATTCTCTGGCTTGAAAACAAAGTACGAAGAAATTTCGGCCACGATTGTGTGTTTGGGACAACGAAGCAATGAATTTGGAGGACCGAATTGATAGCTTGTTGCAAAAGAGCTTGGAGTCGAATGTTGTGGTGCACATGCCCGTGGAAGCAAACACCGACAAGAAAGAAAGGGCTGAGTCTGTCTGTACTGATTTTTTGGGATCTGAGAACTCGAGTTTTAAGACTGAGCATGCTCATTCGGTATCTGCTCCTGGCAGTCGTACTGCGATGATCGTTGTCAAGCTTAATTCACGAAGTGCAGCCTGGTCAATACTCCGCAATATTAAAACTTTAAAAAACACACAGATCCACGTACATAAGGACCTCCCGTACAACACACGTCGTAAGAAAAACATATTGCTAACAATCGCCAAGTTCCTGCGTGATAGATTTCCCCACGTAAAAATCCAGCAAAAAGATGATAAACTTTTTATTCACTTGGGATCTCACGCGTGGATTAATCTGTGGCACAAAAGATCCCCTGGAGGTGCTAAAGAATACATTTGGCGGAGAGCTCAATTTATTTTGCAATCTTCAAAATTTAATGAATGAAGTAGAACGTGGAAAAAACGTTAATAGTAAAGTTGGCAATCGCAAAACGTGTCAAACTCGAACAATTCATCTAAAGTTGGTTGCAGTTCACCACTTCACTGTCAGGCCAACGTAAATACTAATTTGAGTGCAAACACAAGCGCTATGAATTTTTTTTAACTATATTAAAAATGTTGATATATTCGTACTCTTTGAAACGCATGAATTAGAAGAGGAGAACTGTAAATTTCAAGAATTATTTATAAATTATGAATTAAAATGGATACCAGCAGTGAAGACAAGCACATATGGAAGAGGAAGTGGTGGTGAATTGTGGCGCTATGGGAAGAATCTTGAAGCTGTTACTCCGAATTTTAAAAGGGTTGAAGAAATGGAGGTATTAGAGTTAATAATAAAAGGTTCTGCGTTCCAAATCGTACCCATATATCTGAATTGTACACACTGGATGAGAGATTATAACCGGCTTTGCGAAACACTACAGAATCCAGGCTCAGTGGATGTCCTTCTCATTGGAGATTTCAATGCTAGGGTTGGACTATCGCAAAACAACTTCGTTAGTGGAACTGCATCAGCAATCATCAATCCTACTCGAAGGTCAAAAGATGGAATTTGTGACGCGAAGGGTGCTAAAATATTAGAAATTGCAGATACTCTGGACGCAAGGATGTTAAACGGGTGCTGCAAAGGAGATCCAAATGGTGAATTTACGTTTTTTCGCGGTGCATCCTGCTCAGTCATAGATTATTGTTTTGTATCTGGAAAGTGGAATTCGGTCCTTAGTGATTTCAGGATATCAGCACCGATTTATTCCGAACACATGCCTTTCGAAGTATCGTGCAAAATCTCGGAGTCTGAGGAAACCAGCGCAAAACAACTTCCTAGGCTGAAGTGGAATGATAGTTTCCTTTCAAGTTATCAGAACAAGCTAAGCTCTGAACTAGCTTTGCGTATGTCGCAAAATATGTTGCAAATGGAGAATCTTACTAAGATTATAATTGAAGCGTTCCTGCAAGCGCTAAAAGTGAACTTAAGACCGGCAACTTTAAGCAGCGCTGGTTTGGTGGTGAGTGTCAAAAAGCTAGACAAAAGTCGTTCGCATTCTTAAAGTTGTTGAGGAAATTCAACACACCTTTTTACAAAGTCATGTATGCAAGAGCGAATAAAGACTTTAAGCAACTCTGTTTTGAGAAAAGAAAGAAACTGGATCAACAAAATATAAGCGTTCTGAATTCAGCTAGATCTCCGGCAGAATTTTGGAAAGCCGCCAAATCAATTAACGGGAAAACAAATTTCATTTCTGCATCACTGAGAGCACCGGAACTGCGTTGTTATTTCATGAACTTGCTCAACACACCACAATTTTAACCGCTTCCGCATAACGCAGCCCCTTATTTCGAGGATGAGATACTAGATGCACCATTTACGATTTTTGAAGTAGAAAATGTAATCGCGAAATCCAAAATTGGAAAAGCTCCGGGTGATGACCAAGTTCCAGTAGAGTTTTATAAAAACTGCACAACAGATTTCCTGAGTGTAATGACGGAGGAGTACAATAGAATCTTTGTAGGCGCAGACGTTCCAGAAAGTTTCAAGAGATCAATAACATTCCCCTTACACAAAAAAGGATCCTATGATGTACCAGAAAACTATAGATGCATTTCGTTTTTGACTTTACCGGGGGATTGAAGATAAGAAAATTCTCAATGAATTTCAAGCAGGATTTAGAAGAAACTATTTATTTTTAGACCAAGTATTCAGCCTTTTAGATATTGCGGAGAGCTGTATTGCCCGTGCGGCACTCTATTATAAGCTTTATAAGTTGGGAATATCAGGTAAAATTGTTGCATTACTTAGAGCGATGTATGAAAATAACGCGGCACACGTATGGGATGGTGAGTTTATTTCCGAAGAATTTTCAACTGAAATGGGAGTAAAGCAAGGTTGCGTCTTGAGTGCGTTACTATTCATTCTGTTTATCAACGATATCGTGCAGGAGATTGGATGAGAAATCCTGCTTGGAAATACGCGAATACCAGGACTTATTTTTTGCGGATGATATAGTGTTCTTGTCAGAATCTTTGGAAGGAATGCAGCGTATGATGAACCGGCTTGAAAAATACTGTGGATATTGGAATTTGTCCGTTAATTTCTATTTAAAATCTAATCTAAAATTATGATATTTAGAGATGGAGATGGTAGATATGCAAACAACGAAAAGTGGACATATAAGGGTAAAAATGTTGAAATAGTCCGAGAATATAAATACTTAGGTGTACTTATTACTTCAAATTTAAACATGAGAAAACATTCAGACTCCAAACCCTAGTTTCCGATCTATTGGCTGTGTAAATTCATCCTCTGCGATTAATATGGATTTTACAAAAGAATTAAAAGTGTATTAAATCTCGAATTATTATTTCAAATAATTTTATCATAAGCATTTATTATTATAATTCTCACGCGAGTGTTTCTATTAAATATAATTTATTTTGGATATCAAATTGGTATCTGAAAAATTAAAAGCAATCAATTATCCCAATTTATTGAGTGTAATATTGTAAACATTCATCCATCTCGCTCACTTGTTACTGAAATAGCTATTATTTCTACACAATCTGCCTCATCTACCGTGGTGAGTGCAATTTTTATTTGTACATATTCTGCCAAAAGAAGCACGAACATTGAATACTACACAAATTTAAGGATTGTCCCTATTTATTTTATGCCTATACACCGTGCCTTGTATCTGCCAGCTGTGGAATATCATTTAGGAGCTACCATCATCAGTAGTAGCCCGTAGCGTAATGGTTAGTGCGTTTGACTGTCACGCTGGAGGTCTGGGTTCGCTTCCCAGCCTCGTCCACCTAAAAACTAAAAAGTTCCCCTGGTCCTGGCTTTCATGAGCCGTTGTGCCACCCGATTTATTTTTATTTATTTATTTATATCATCAGCATTCAAATAAATCGAAGCATTTTCGCTTTTTTCTCATCTGTCTAGGTGAGTGCAATTTTAGTACATGTTCTGCCGGTAGTTTATTCGATAATATATATGCATTTTATTTTGACTCAAATTAATGGTGTTTAAATATTTTAATATTTTCTTTTGCCGATGTAAACAATAACAACATTTATTGAGATCGAGGCACAATCACAATCTGTCACCGCACTACACTACCTTGAATCTAGCTTATACTCCAACCATATTTGTGAAAAGCTCTAAAGCCCAATTTATTCACTTCCAACTTTAACGACCATTTTCTTCGCGGGCAAAAAAAGACTAATCACGGAAATTAAAAATAAACCAGAATTAAAATGTCCGTTTGCACACTTTGTAAAAACATTGCCGCTCCATATAGCAATATTAAGTTGTTCAAGGAAAGGAAATCATTTTACTATTTCTGCGATGATTGTGACCCGTTCGTCTACAGTAATATTACTCGTGATGTACTACAAAATAGAATGAATCTCGAAAAATTACATACACAATTACTCCATCTTAACGAAAAAGTTGACAAAATAACAAAATAACCACCTTCAGTGCATACTGAAGAACCATACAATGATGAAATTAAAATGATTGAAGCGAAAAATTGATGAAATTGATTCCGAAACGAATCCCTCAACCAAGAAGCTTGCCACGTCTCTTCCTATATCTGGATCTTCGCCGCCTTCTATTGAACCTGTTCATCCTATATCTCCATCTCCGCCACCAACATTTATCGAATCTGTTCCATCACTTCCATCTTCGTCATCTTCATCAACATCACTTGAGCCACCCTTACAAACCCCAGCGACTACAAATGTTTCACCAATACCAATTCAAACATCATCACGGACAAAAAAAGAATAATCACGGAAATTAAAAATAAACCAGAATTAAAATGTCCGTTTGCACACTTTGTAAAAACGTTGCCGACTATTTGATCGATTCGATAATATGTCATAGAACTTATCGAAGATCATTTCATATAACTTGTATTGACGCTCCATAAGCACTATGAAATGAAATCATTTTACTATATCTGCGATGATTGTGACCCGTTCGTCTACAGTAATATTACTCGTGATGTACTACAAAATAGAATAAATCTCGAAAAATTACATACAAAATTACTCCATCTTAACGAAAAAGTTGACAAAATAACCACCGCAGCTTCAGTGCATACTTAAGAACCATACAATGATGAAATTAAAATGACTGATAGCCCTAGTGACACAGCAACTTTGAAGCGAAAAATTGATGAAATTGATTCGGAAACGAATCCCTCAACCAAGAAGCTTGCCACGTCTCTTCCTATATCTGGATCTTCGCCGCCTTCTATTGAACCTGTTAATCCCTTATCTGCATCTCCGCCACCAACAATTATCGAATCTGTTCCATCACTTCCATCTTCGTCATCTTCGTCATCTTCATCAACATCACTTGAGTCACCCTTACAAACCCCAGCGACTACAAATGTTTCACCAATACCAATTCAAGCATCTGCAGCACACATAAAAAACCTAGTCAAATCAACCAACTAATATCACCCATTTCGTGCGGACTAAAAGTTGTAGAAGGTCATCGAACAATATTTATAAACTTAACATAAACGTATCTTTCAAAACTAACAATAATATACACAAAATATTACAACCTAAACCATATAAACAAATAAAAACTAGTTCTGGAGTCTACAAAATAAAATGCAATGACTGTGATAAATTTGACATCGGACAAACAGGCAGAACATTTTATGACAGATTTCTAGAACACAGACCAAAACAAAACACAAAATCCAATTATGCTCTCCATTTAATAAACGTCAACCACAACTACACAGATTTCGACACCAACTTAGCACCGATGCACTTTTGCAGAAAAGGAAGAAGTTCGGACGCGCTAGAGGAATTCGAGATATACAAAGCCAAGTAAATAGAACAGGAAAACGTACTTAATGACAAACTTACATTCAAGACGAATGCATTGTATGACACCGCATTAAACCACCGCAAAAAACAATTGAAAGGAACAAACATAACACACCGAACCACAGAAAGCTCACGCAAAATAGAAATGGAAAAGAAAAACAACAACTAGACAAACTATAAACACAATTATTTGGCAACAACAACACCTGCCTTTCAAACAGAGCTTAACGCCCGAAGATGGAGAACACTCCGAAACGCGTCGCGTAGTATATATAATATCAATTATTTATTTTAAGTTGTGAAAAATAAAGTTTTCAATTTTATATACAAATTTAAAAAATTTTCATTTATAATAAGGCTATTCATGTAACGAGATAATTTTTCGCTTTGTAGAAAAATATAATTTTACGCAAAAGGTTACATAAACACCCCATTAGAAATTTTTGCGTAAACGATAGAAACAACCAGCTGAGTTAAGTCAAATGACAAATTAACGTCACAAAGTTTCTAAGGGTTTTTCTACGCTTTCCGCTTCAAATTTGTGAGATAAAATTCTATATTTTGCAGAAAATTTTCCCAGACAGTTAATTTTCACCGATAGAAAATTCTATCGTTTCTAAGCTTTCTATGGGTTTTCTGCGTTTGCATGAATACCCCTAATATTTATATCGAAACTCGACTCTTCAACTAACTCTCTCGATATAAAAACCCACGTTCTAAAAAAGATTGGAACATCATCATCGTTAATAAAAGTTGAGAAGATGATCCATAAAAACTACACTACTCTTGCCAAACGGAATTGTAATACACGAATTCATAAACAAACAACACAACTTTACCTCGAAACCCTTTTCAAGAGGCTCGGACAATGCCAAATCATCGAAGAAGCAGCTCCAATAAGTTCTGATTTATTATCAAAACGTCAATGGGCTAAGGACAAAGATCAACACGGTATACAAAAACATAAACAAGCTCCCAAATGACAAATTTATGTTGACAGAAACTTGGCTTAACAATTCTTTCTTGGATACTGAACTATATGATGCGACCTACCAAGTTCTCAGGCGATACAGGCACCACACTAATGATCTAGACACAGACGGTGGTGGAATTTAGTTTGCAGTCAAAAACTGCTGTATATGCACTTTGGTTGATGATTTTGATTTATCTGACGTCGAAATTATTTGTATTAAAATAAAAATGGAAACTGGTTACCTTTATATTGTCTCAGTGTACATACCTCCAAGATCAACAGGTGGTATATATGAAAACTGCATAAATTGTATTGAAAATATTCATGACCAAACGGAACCAAGTGATGAGCTACTAGTATTGGGCGATTTAAATCTTCCAAACTTGAACTGGACAGTGTTAACTGATTTCAACCACTTTTCGCCAGCTAACCCATCTTCTAATAATGAGTTCTTGGTCAGCGATGGTCTAGCTTCGTGTGGACTTAATCAATTCAATGGGGCTGCTAACCGTTTTGATAAAATATTAGACTTTATATTTTCTCAGACACAATACATCCGCCCCAAGGGCCCGCAATCTTAGGGGCGCCCGAGTCTTCACTGTAACGTTTCCAACCAATATGGAAAGTAAACGATTAGGTTTATTTTAACTTGTAAACTGCAGTTACAAATTTGTTTACAAACCAACATTTATATTATAGAATGGATGTTAAGAATTGGCTAAGCCTTACCACTAAGCCTTATTACAATCACAATCTGTCACCGCACTACACTACCTTGAATCTAGCTTATACTCGAACCATATTTGTGAAAAGCTCTAAAGCCCAATTCACTTCCAACTTTAACGACCATTTTCTTCACGGACAAAAAAAGAATAATCACGGAAATTAAAAATAAACCAGAATTAAAATATCCGTTTGCACACTATGTAAAAACATTGCCGACTATTTGATCGATTCGATAATATGTCATAGAACTTGTCGAAGATCATTTCATATAACTTGTATTGACGCTTCATATAGCACTATGAAGTTGTTTAAGGAAAGGAAATCATTTTACTATTTCTGCGATGATTGTGACCCGTTCGTCTACAGTAATATTACTCGTGATGTACTACAAAATAGAATAAATCTCGAAAAATTACATACAAAATTACTCCATCTTAACGCAAAAGTTGACAAAATAACCACCGCACCTTCAGTGCATACTGAAGAACCATACAATGATGAAATTAAAATGACTGATAGCCCTAGTGACACAGCAACTTTGAAGCGAAAAATTGATGAAATTGATTCGGAAACGAATCCCTCAACCAAGAAGCTTGCCACGTCTCTTCCTATATCTGGATCTTCGCCGCCTTCTATTGAACCTGTCAATCCCATATCTGCATCTCCGCCAACAACAATTATCGAATCTGTTCCATCACTTCCATCTTCGTCATCTTCATCAACATCACTTGAGCCACCCTAACAAACCCCAGCGACTACAAATGTTTCACCAATACCAATTCAAGCATCTGCATCAGTTCATTCACATAAAAAACCTAGTCAAATCAACCAACTAATATCACCCATTTCGTGCGGACTAAAAGTTGTAGAAGGTCATCGAACAATATTTATAAACTTAACATAAACGTATCTTTCAAAACTAACAATAATATACACAAAATATTACAACCTAAACCAAATAAACAAATAAAAACTAGTTCTGGAGTCTACAAAATAAAATGCAATGACTGTGATAAATTTGACATCGGACAAACAGGCAGAACATTTTATGACAGATTTCTACAACACAGACCAAAACAAAACACGAAATCCAATTATGCTCTCCATTTAATAAACGTCAACCACAACTACACAGATTTCGACACCAACTTAGCACCGATGCACTTTTGCAGAAAAGGAAGAAGTTCGGACGCGCTAGAGGAATTCGAGATATACAAAGCCAATAAAATAGAACAGGAAAACGTAGTTAATGACAAACTTACATTCAAGACGAATGCATTGTATGACACCGCATTAAACCACCGCAAAAAACAATCGAAAGGAACAAACATAACACACCGAACCACAGAAAGCTCACGCAAAATAGAAAAGGAAAAGAAAAACAACAACTAGACAAACTATAAACACAATTATTTGGCAACAACAACACCTGCCTTTCAAACAGAGCTTAACGCCCGAAGATGGAGAACACTCCGAAACGCGTCGCGTAGTATATATAATATCAATTATTTATTTTAAGTTGTGAAAAATAAAGTTTCAATTTTATATAAAAATTTAAAAATTTTTCATTTATAATATTTATATCGAAACTCGACTCTTCAACTAAGTCCCCTTTCACACAGGGAAACCAGTTGCTGGAGAATTTTTTTGACTTTTTCCTTTAATTTCCTCGTACCTTTTACACAAGGAAACAAAAATTGCCGGAGAATTTCGTTTGTTTCCATATAAAGCCTATTGGCTGAACGCACATAACGGACAGTGTGGGAAGGAATGTGATAAAAATCTCCTCAAACGTTGACCGGGGAGTTTTTTTTCATTCCCCTTGCTTCTTGCCCTTCTCGCCTACAAACTCCCAGTTTCCAGCAACTCAGTTTCCTTGTGTGAAATGGCTGACGGCCAAAAAGATTTATGTTTAAAAACCAACATTGTAAATTTTATTTTTGAATTAATGAATAAATCAAAATCTAATCTAAAAAAAATCTAATCAGTTTCCTTGTGTGAAAGCAGTCGTAACGCTCTCAATATAAAAACCCAATGCAAATGAAAAATAATGCTCTTTTGATAGAGGGAACATCTTTTTATTTAAACAATAATAATAACTTAAAATTTAATGAAAATGACGGCGAACTAGAATTGCAACAAATGTTTGGACAATTAAACTTTGAAACTGTCAAAACAATCATGCTAACAAATAGACGTCAAAGCAATTGGACTAGATCAACACCATCTACTAGTTCACCAGGGATGTCATTTTCTCAAAATGTTAGTAATTTAGTACGAAATTGAGAATTAGGTGTCGTCAGCTCATTAAGTATTAATTTTTGTAAAATTTTAGCGTACAATGTTTCTGGTTTGAATAATAAGTTTTTGTTTGTAGACTTTTTTAATTTTATTAAATCTTATGATATTTTTTTTCTCTTTGAAACACATGTAACAATTAAAAATTCAAGTAAATTTATTAAATATTTTAATGGATTTAAACTATATTGGATTCCTGCAATCAAAACCTCTTTAAAAGGACGTGCAAGTGGCGGGTGTCTTTACGGAATCAAAATATCACAATTGAATTATTATGATTTTGCTGAGTTCCAGGGAGCTATTTTAGTAAAACTGTTAAAAAAAGTAATATGTTCATTCTCCCGCTTTACTTAAACTGTAACAAATGGCCTGAAGACTTCGAGAATCTCAGCAACATTATGTCTTTGTTAGCAGGCAAAAGTATTTTAATGGTCGGTGACTTTAACGCCAGAATAAGCTGCACTCAAGTTACGACACTGCGGAATATTAATAACACAGCTATAAACCCTAGTAGCAGATTATCTAAAGACAACGTATACAACCAAAACGGAACAAATTTACTCGAATTGCTGCAAATGTATGACAGTATTGTATTAAATGGATTTTTTTTTTTTTTTTTTTTTTTTATATTAAGCGCGTGCAAAAGGGGTTGTGACTACCCTTAAGATGATATACACAGCACGAGCGATTAGGTAGATTGGAGGGGATTTAAAAGGAGATACCGATGCACATTGGTTTTGAACGTCTGTAGATCACAATGGGAGGGGAAAATTGAGCTGGGTAGAGCATTCCACATTCGAGTAGTGCGACTAAAGAAAGAATCTCTGTACTTAACAGTACGTCCGAAATTGGGCTCAAGGGTAAACTGATGGGCATTCCTAGAAGCGCGAGTATTACGGTTGAATTGTTTAAGGGGAGGAATGCAACTGGCTATTTCACTAGAGCATTGTTTATGGAAATAACGGTAAAATAACGAAAGACATGAAACATTTCGACGGTGCTCAAGGGATGAGAATGTTTCCGTTATAGTTCTTTCACCTATCATTTTAAGAGCTCTCTTTTCAATTCTATCCAATAAACTCAAGTAGGTTATTGGAGCACCTGCCCAAATGTGAGAGTTATACTCAAGTTTTGGACGAATAAAGGCTTTGTAGATCACAGCCAGATCAGAAGGGGAGAAAAATTTCTTGCATCGACGGAGAAAACCTAAACACTTAGCAGCATTTTTGGCGATGTCGAATATGTGGTCGTTCCATAAAAGGTGGTCTGTGACACACATACCGAGGACTGAAAGCTTTTCGGTTTCCTCAATGCAAGTGCCACTCATGGATAGTGGCATGGGGGGTGGGTTTCGTTTTAACGACAGTAGACAGCATTGAGTTTTTGAAGCATTAAATTCTACACGGTTTTTGATTCCCCATTGGACAATGCTGTCGAGATCAGAATTTAGTGAGCTTATCATACGCTGCCGTTCAAGTTCCACATCCGAAGGACATGGATGAGAATCTGTAAACGAATATGAGAAGCTGAGGGTACTGTCATCAGCGAAACAATTTAATGGATTAGAAGTTTCAGATAAAAGATCGTTTATGAATATAAGGAAGAGAGTCGGAGACAGAACGGAGCCCTGGGGCACACCAGCATTTATTTTGTGAATTTCAGACTTGAAACCATCCAATACAACTTGTATCGAACGGTCCGAAAGGTAATTTCTAATCCAACGAAGAAGAGATTCATCGATACCAAATGCACGCATTTTCGATAAGAGAGCTTGATGCCAAACTCTATCAAATGCTTTGGAAATATCAAGCGCAATAATCTTACTTTCTCCAAAACGATGTAAAGATTTGTGCCACTGTTCGGTGAGATATACCATCAGATCACCAGTGGACCTATTGCTACGAAAGCCGTACTGCCGGTCATTAAGAAGCTTTCGTTCTTCGAGATATTTCTTGAGCTGAAAATTAATCAGCGTTTCCATGACCTTGGAAAGAAGGGACGTAAGCGCAATTGGCCGATAGTTGGAGGGGGAAGAAGACACGCCTTTTTTAGGGACAGGCTGGACAAATGCTGTTTTCCATCCACTCGGAAAGAGACCAGTAGAGTAGGACAGATGGAAAAGCTTACGCAGTGGTTTTGCCAGCGTTGAAGAACACCTCTTCAGAACAATGGGAGGAATACTATCCGGGCCAGCGGATTTGTGTATATCGAGATCTTTCAGAACTCTGGCAACTGCACGAGTGCGGAAGAAGATTTGTCCCATAGAATCATTTGCGCTCTCAAGTACAGGAGGAGTCATATCACTTTCAGGCAGCGACGAATTAACAGCAAACTGTGCTGCAAGCAAATTGGCTTTATCGATTGAGCTGACAAAAGGAGTATCGTTGAAGACGAGCGTTGGAACCGAGGACGAGGTGGTGTTTCGTATGTTTTTTACAAATGACCAAAAATTTTTACTACCTTTGGGACATTGTAGAATTTTTTGCCGTAATTTTTGATCATGTAAAAATTTGGTTCGTCGAATATGAACGTTACAGGTCTTTCTAGCTTGTTGAAACTTTTTCCGGTTTTCCTCTGTAGGGTTGGCTTTATAACTTCGGAAGCTTACTTCTCTAACCCTAATAACCTCTTTACAGCTCGAATCAAACCATGAGTTTTCTTTGGGTTTGATAGGTTTCACCCTATTCGGGATAAAATTTCTCATTCCACAAAGAATTAAGTTTGTAATCATATCTGCACTGGAATCTACGTCACTATCGAGGAAGCATAGTGACCAGTTAAAGTTCCTGAAGAAAACATTGAGACCGTCCCAGTTGGCTTTCTCATACTGCCAAACGGTTCTCTTGGGAGTTTTTTCTTTAACTGTGTTTTGGTGGTACGAGAAATTCGCAGATATGACACAATGGTCTGATGTGCCTAGAGGCGATAATACACTTATAGTGTATTTATCAGGGTCAGAGGTAAGAAACAAATCTAGAGTGTTGGCGGATTGACCTGCAACGTCAGGAATCCGAGTAGGCTCGTCGACCAGCTGAGTTAGGTTGTTTATCTCAGCAAAAATCTCGACATACCTTCCTTCGGGTGTTGTCTGACCCGAATAGCGTAGCCACGAAGAATTATGTACATTGAAATCGCCCGTAACAACGATTTCACTGCGCGGAAAATGGGAAATAATTCTCTGGATGGAGTCGGATAGTGCATCGAATTCGTTGGAAGTCGAATTACTATCCAAACTAGGACTACGATAAATAAAACAAGTATGGATGATGCGCTTATGGATGGTGAATTTAAACCACATGAAATTAAAGTTCGTATTCAAACATGAACCATATTGTGGTTGAAGCTGATAAGCTACATCACTGCGAACATACACGGCGAGACCATGATGTGGAAAAAATAGAGGCACTAAGCTATACCCATGTAGGCTGAATTCCGAGTGATCGGTATTTTCCCCTACCTGGGTTTCACTTAGTGCCAAAACAGCTGGCCTGTTTTTCACAGTATGGACATATGCAGCACAAAAATTCTGCCTCAGTCCCCGAATGTTGCTGTACCGAAGGTGACATCGAAGGCCATTTTACATTTATTGGAGGGCAGGGAAAATCCGTCATCGATTATTGTTGTGTTAACAATGAATGGATGGATCTTATCGCTAAATTTGAAGTTGTATCCAAAAGTTTTTCTAATCATATGCCAATAATTGTTGAGTGGATGCCTGAAACAACATTCCGACAGAGAAATCTTGATTTGATCCCACGCTTGAAATGGAATAACAAAAATATTGAATCTTACCAGCATTCTTTGGATGATTTCATTTCAAGGGTATCTGCGATTCCCGAGACTTCTGATGCTCTCTCAGAACAAATTATAGCATGTGTACGGAATGCTTCACATAACAGAGGACAAAATCCAGTTAAAACTTTTAGACAAAAATGGTTTGACAGGGAGTGCATGAACGCTAGACAAAAATCGTTTGCTTTGCTAAATGCAATGAGGCGTAACTCATATAGTAATGAACTTTGGCAATGGTATATCCAATCAAATACTAGGTACAAAAATCTCTGCCACTCAAAGAAAATAAACTTTGAAACAAATCAAGCCTTATCTTTAGGACAAACGAAAAACACAAAGGATTTCTGGAAGATAGCGAAAGAAATAAATGGTTCAAATCATATCATAGGTTCCAGTGTATCTGCGGATGACCTCTCTGTTTATTTCACGAACCTACTACAAAATAAATCTCGCCTAACGTTTTCATACGCCGAACCATTTATATGCGATGATATTCTAGATTGCACAATATCTGTTGACGAATTACAAAAAGTTCTCCGAAAAGCAAAAGATGGGAAAGCTCCAGGAGAAGATGGGATACCCTATGAATTTTTTAAAAATGCCTCTCCAACGTTTTGTAACAATTTGTTAGCATTTTTTAACAAAACTCTAACGAGTGCTGAAGTTCCAGCCTCCTTCAAAACATCAGTTATTTTCCCTATACATAAAAAAGGGGATTTGAATGCTGTTGAAAACTACCGTGGCATTTCGTTCATGAATGTTATAGCGAAAATATTCTGTGGAATACTAGTTGGCAGACTGGAAAGGTGGGTGGATGAAAATAATATCCTATCAGAGCTTCAAGCTGGATTTAGAAAATGCTTTTCTACTATTGATCAGATTTTCTCACTTACATCTATAGTTAAAGCGTTTCAAGCACGGAACAAGAAAATCTATGCATTTTTTGTGGATTTCAAATCTGCTTTTGATCTAGTGAATCGGAACGCTTTGCTATATAAGCTTTCAGAAGTAGGAGTTTCAACAAGATTTCTTCGAGTAATACGGAACATGTATACGGACACGAAGGCAACAGTTTGGGATGGAGGAGTTTTTTCGGAATGGTTTGTAACAGATACTGGTGTTAAGCAAGGGTGTCTTCTTAGTGCCCTCCTGTTCTCCCTTTTTATAAATGACATTGTTAAACATCTACCCGGAGGTATTCGAATTGCAGGCACCATCATAAACGTTTTGCTGTACGCCGATGACCTAGTCATATTGTCAGAGTCACCAGAAAATTTGCAACTTATGATAAATCGTCTAGCGGCATATTGCGAAAAATGGGAACTGACCATTAATACTGAAAAGTCAAAAGTTATGGTGTTCTCACGATCAAATCAGGGTGAAGTGAGAAATAGTTGGATTTTTAAAGGAAGTCGTTTGGATGTGGCGAAAGAATACAAATATCTCGGAATTAAGCTCAACTAAACTTTGGATTTCAGAAAACACCTCACAGAAAAATGTAGTGCGTCGCAAAGTCTTATCAATTTAACATGGAGGAAGATATTTTTAAATCAACACATAAATCTGTCCGTAAAATATAAAATCTTTGATTCTGTTGTTAAATCTTCGCTATGCTATGCTGCTCAAGTTTCGGGGATAAAAGACTATGAAGAAATTGAAAAACTGCAAAGAAACTTTATTAAAAAACTGTTTTGTCTTCCGATCAAAACTCCAAATTATGCCATATACTTAGAAACAGGCTTACCAAAACTTTATACTTACACTCTTAAGCTTCAAGCCGATTTTATCATTAAAGTTTTGAGATACCCGGACTCTCGGTTGACCAAAAACCTGCTACTTTAAGAGGTTAGAAATAAAGATTGGTGGATGGAAAAGTGGCAAACCCTTCGTGTTTTGTATAGAGAAGAAGTAAATATCGATCCAAACAACCTTCAACTTTTAAAAGATCAGTTTTACAAAATCATTCAAAAGCAAGAAGACTCTGTTCGAAATCTCATGGTTGAAGAGGCCTGTCAATCGTTAAGCAGAATAATATACAGCCAATTAGAGCACAATCTCTGCGACGCAAATTATTTTACAGATTCATTTAACTGCAAAGAAATATCCCTTATATGCAGAGCGAGGTGTGAACTTCTAGGTATTAACGGAAGTCCCTACAATGGAAGTTTTAATCAGTTCTGTACTCTATGTAACACGAGATCCAAAGAATACTGTTTTCATCTACTAAGCATATGTCCAATTTTCAAGCAATGTAGACTGTGTTACTTTGGAAAAGCTGTTTTAACAATGGAGGAGACAAAAAGCATCTTAAACGGATCCAACTGGAAAGGACTTGCCTTTTTTTTTGAAAGAAACCTGTACATATAGAATGCTGCTTATAACAGAATATTCGTAACTGACATACAAATTAATATAAACTACAAATTTAATGACAATATAGTTTTTTCTTTTTGTATTTTTAAATTTTTTAAATGTTGCCAGTCGAGCTGACGGCTAAGCCAAAGCTTAAAATAATTCATAAAAATCTATGTAAATGTAACAAATTTAAATTGTAAATAAATGAATTCCTTACTTACTTACTTATAAAAACCCACGTTCTAAAAAAGATTGGAACATCATCATCGTTAATAAAAGTTGAGAAGATGATCCATAAAAACTACACTACTCTGGCCAAACGGAATTGTAATACACGAATTCATAAACAAACAACACAACCCAAGAACTTTACCTCGAAACCCTTTTCAAGAGGCCCGGACAATGCCAAATCATCGAAGAAGCAGCTCCAACAAGTTCTGATTTATTATCAAAACGTCAATGGGCTAAGGACAAAGATCAACACGGTCTACAAAAACATAAACAAACTCCCACATGACATAATTATATTGACAGAAACTTGGCTTAACAATTCTTTCTTGCACACTGAACTATTTGATGCGACCTACCAAGTTTTCAGGCGATACAGGCACCATACTAATGATCTAGACACAGACGGTGGTGGAATTTTGTTTGCAGTCAATAACTGCTGTATATGCACTTTGGTTGATGATTATCGTCGAAATTATTTGTATTAAAATTAAATCAATTCAATTCAATTTTGTTTTATTGAACATTAATATATACTACTTACACTCCTCGTCAACTGAATACGCACAAACATTTTTGAATATATTTTATCCATTTTTTTCAAACAGTGATGGTTATTATGCCATCTGTTGATGGTAAAAATTTTCGTAACATATAAATAACAGAATTTCAAAGTTTTATCCAAAAACAACCGTGAGTTTTTCCTTCAACCACTTCCAAAGTGTAACTTATGCAAAGTAGAAGTTTTTTTTTGAGTCAACTGAATAGGTACAAAAATTAAAATTGGTATTGGAATGGAATGAAACAAGTTTTTGTTTAAGTTTAGTAGTGGGTACTTCCACCTTTATTTTTAATTACTTCGTAAATTCGATCCGGCATGGAATCGTATAGCTTTTTAATGTAATTTAACGAAATTTCGCTCCACGCTAATTTGATTGCAGAAATTAAGATTTCTTTGTCTTCGAACTGACGACCACCCTCATAAACTTTGCGTACTAACCATCCCCAGACATTTTCTATGATGTTTAGATCAGGTGAGTACGGCGGCCATTGAAGCAACTGCACTTGTTGCTCCTCTATCCATGTTTTTATTATGCGCGCTGAGTGAATAGGCGCATTATCATGTTGGTAGGTCCAGTTTATGGGTCCAAAGATGTTAGAAAATTTAGGAAAATTTCTTTCCAAAACTACTTTATAGCCAGCTGCTGTCATTCTTGATGTTACAACCTCGAGCTCAACTGTTCCATAATAACTGACTGCTCCCCATATCATGACACCTTTTTCACGACTATGATGGCGCTTTAAAAATCTTTTTTCTTTTATTAAGTCGTGAAAATAGAAGTTGAACCCATCAGGGCCATCGAAATTAAACTTTTTTTCATCTGAAAAAACCACGTGATACCATTCTTTTTTCCAACTCATGTGAAGTCTTGAAAAATCTAATCGCAACATTTTCCGTCTCTCGTCAAGTGGTGGTTTTTTCTTAAGTTTCATTCGTTTAAGATGGCTTGAGTTGTTGATTACTCTTAATACTGTTGAGCAACTTGCGTTTACGCCGATTTTTTGTTTTATTTTTGCCACAGAATCAGAAGAATTTGATGCATATCTTAAAATTCTTCGTCTCTCAGCTGCTGTTGTTGCTGTTTTCTTACCTCCCTTCATGTTTTTGCCGTATGCATCTTTATTTTTCAAGTAAGAATAAACTACATTAAAACTTCGGCCAACTTTATCAGCTATTGCACGTCTAGTTAGGCCTTGGTCTCTAAGTAAATCGATTTTAGCTTTTTCAACACTGTTAAGACACGTAGATCTATCCATTTTTCTTAAAATTTGAAATCAAGAATTAAATTTTCTGAAAACACTAAAATCGTTAATTTAAACTTTCAAGCACTCCAAAAAACTTATAAACAACGAAGAAAATGGCGTTGTACCTATTCAGTTGACTAAAAAAAAAAACTCCTACTTTGCATATAAAACACTTTGCAAGTGGTTGAAGAAAAACTCACGGTTGTTTTTGGATAATTCTTTCGGAATTACCTGCTTAACATCTTAAGGGAATAGTTAGCATCAACAGATGGCATAATTACCATCACTGTTTGGAGAAAATGGATAAAGTATATTAAAAAATGTTTGTGCGTATTCAGTTGACGAGGAGTGTATAATATATAACTAATTATAATAAGATACAATGATTATATTTACATTTGTTGGCACATAGGGGGCCTAACCAAATACAATGACTTAATTTTAAGGAATTATATATATATAAATTATATGTCAAAGTTAAAATTAAAAGTCAGTTGACTTTTTTCGTCCTCAGGGTGTTCATTCCCGGTTGTCAGTGGTGATTTTGGTGGGGGTTGTTAATAAGGTTGATGTTCAGCCACGGTTGTCCATGAGTATGTTGTCGTCCAGGGTGTGCATTACACTGATGTACCTTGGCTCAGGATGTCGTTACTCGGTGGCCATCCTTCTCATTAGCTGATTCGGGTGATTGATGATGTTCCGTACAAGCTTCTTTGTTGAAAGCACTAGGTAATTGTCCAGCGGGATTACATTTGCTTTTGTGTATAGATAGTCGTTCCTGTAGTGTTTACGACGCTGCTTGTCGAAATACAATCCGGTGCAGATCCTGAGTATCTTCCTTTCGAAAACTTGAAGTTCCTTCATGACTGTCTTTGAAATGGTGAACCAGACTGGGAAGGAATAGCTGACAACTGGTCGCAGGAGTTGCTTGTATATCAGTATCTTCGTCTGTTGGCTAAGTCCTGTTCTCCTTTTCATCAACGGGTGTAGACGGTGCAAGGCCCAGTTGGCTTTTATGAGGACATTTCTTGAGTGCGGGTTAAACCTTTGCAACTCATTGAAGTGGATCCCCAGGTACTTCACGTTCCGCTTGGCTGCTATGGTGGAACCATCTGGGAGTTTTAGAACCAGGTTTCTGCAATTGGCTGCGGTCCAACTACCTCTACCAATTGAAGGTCTCCTAAAGCATACGAGTTCTGATTTGGAAGTGTTGATCCGGATACCCCATTTCTTGTAGAATTGGAAGAGTCTTTGGATGTGGGCCTCTACTTTTCGGAGTGCGACTAGTGGTGACATTGATGTGGCGTAGGTGAGCGAGTCATCCGCGTACAGAAGGTTCTCGCATCGTATTAAAATTAAAATGGAAACTGGATACCTTTATTTTGTCTCAGTGTACATACCTCCAAGATCAACAAGTGGTATATATGAAAACTGCATAAATTGTATTGAAAACATTCATGACCAAATGGAACCAAGTGATGAGCTACTAGTATTGGGCGATTTCAATCTTCCAAACTTGAACTGGACAATGTCAACGGATTTCAACCACTTTTCGCCAGCTAACCCATCTTCTAATAATGAGTTCTTGGTCATCAATGGTCTAGCTTCGTGTTGACTTAATCAATTCAATGGGGTTGCTAACTGTTTTGATAAAATATTAGACTTTATATTTTTCTCAGACACAATACATCCGCGACTTTTATCGCGCTTTTCATCAGTATGGCGTACAGTGGCGTCTTAAGGCATGGGCCCACTGGGCCCGGCTCCCAGGCCACGCAATCTGAGGGGCGCCCGAGTCTTCACTGTAACGTTTCCAACCAATATGGAAAGTAAACGATTAGGTTAATTTTAACTTGTAAACTGCAGTTACAACTTTGTTTACATACCAACATTTATATAATAGAATGGATGTGAAGAATTGGCTAAGCCTTACCACAAGATCATACAGCGGTGGCGACATATTTAAAACGATATTTTTACAAAATATTAAAATGCATAACATTTGTTTGTGAAATCTGTTCGCAGTGTATTTTGGATCCAATATTTTGTTCTGAGGACTTCTCACTTTTAAAGTCAGAAAGTAAATTGGAGGTTAGAAGAGCAAGAAATTGACTCTGTAGACGGTAAAGAGTACAGGATAAAACTTAATTTAATTTGGGGTGCATTCACTTGGCATATTATGGTCAATAAGTAAGACAAAAATGCTCGAACTGAACAGAAAGTAACGAAATTTTATAAAAAAAAGTAGCACAAAATGAAAAAAGTATTATTGAAACACCGAGAGAAAAAATGCGATCTAAAATTAATGATTTAATGGATTTTAAATGAAGTATGGACCATTTTGGTTTTTACGTTAAAATAATGTTAATCTGAATAGCTTTGCGACGTAATTTAAAGATTTTAAACAAAGTTTCAAAGAAAAACGTATTGGACCGAAAGCTAGCTGCAGATTTTAATAGTATAGGTAGTCCTGGTGAAGGTGATAACGAATACAGTGCCGAGCTGCATTTCACTGGCAGCACACGTCTCGTGAGAGTTTTGTCCCCACCCCCGTTAACGTTAATTGCTTGTCATATAACATATATCAAAAAAAATCATCACCACCTAAGCAACAAATAAATAAATAAATACCCATTACTTGTCGTGCAATGAAAATCAGTGCTAGTTCTTGTGCATACAAAATTAACAACAACAATCAACACAGTGCAATAGCCCAAATAAAAAAATGAAAAATAGAAAAAAAAATCATCATAACACAGGGCGGTAAATTCCTTCCTTCTCCTTACCCATTATCTCTCACAGTCGTGTAAGCTTAATTGCTGTTGCATTGTGTAGGTATCCCCTCACCGTGCTCGCAGGGATTAAGCTGTCATGATATTAGATATATAGGTGTTTGTCTTTTCTTAGTAACCAGGGCCGAATCTGTAGCAGTCTGTCGCCAAGGCATAACACTGGCGATAGTTTGTTATAGTAAAGTTCAAATTGGGATTAAGATTAGACATTCATCTAAGTTAATTGTCTGATTTGGTTTTAGTTTTTGTTTTTTATTGAAATGGTGGGTGAATTTAGAGTCGACTTTAGCAACATTCGGGGGATTAGACAGAATTTCTGTGCTGTATACGTCTATACTGCGCAAAGAGGCCAGCCGTTTTGGCACTGAGTGAAACTCAGGTAGGAGAAAACTCCGATAATACGGAATTCAATCTGCCTGGTTATAATTTAGTGCCATTATTCTTTCCCCATCACGGTCTCGCTGTTTATATAAGAAATGATGTTGCGTACCAACTTCAACCACAATATGGTTTGTGCTCAAACACAAATTTTAACTTCATGTGGTTCAAATTTACGGTCAATAAGCACATCATTCATTCCTGTTTTATTTATCGGAGCCCAAATCTGGACAGAAATTCAACTTTTAACGAATTTGATGCTCTGTCCAACTCCATCCTAAGAATTGTTGCCCATTATCCTCACACTGAAATCGTCATTGCGGGCGATTTCAATGTACACAATTCTAGTTGGCTTCGCTTTTCTGGCCAAACAACACCCGAAGGAAGTTATGTTGAGCTCTTTGCTGAGTTAAACCACCTGACTCAGCTTGTTAACGAGCCAACTCGAATCCCTGATGTTGCAGGTCAATCCGCCAACACACTAGACTTGCTTCTTACCTCTGACCCTAATAAATACACTATTAGTGTATTATCGCCTCTAGGCTCATCAGACCATTGTGTCATATCTGCTTATTTCTCGTGCCAACAAAACTCAGTTAAAGAGAAAGTACCAACGAGAACCGTTTGGCAATACGAGAAAGCCAACTGGGACGGTCTCAACGGTTTCTTCAGTAACTTTAACTGGTCACTATGCTTCCTCGATAGTGACGAAGATGCCAGTGCAGATATGATCACAAATTTAATTCTTTGTGGAATGAGAAATTTTATCCCGAATAGGGTAAAATCTATCAAACCCAAGGAAAACTCATGGTTTGATTCGAGCTGTCAAGAGGTTATTAGGGTCAGAGAAGTAAGTTTCCGATGTTATAAAGCCAACCCTACTGAGGAAAACCGGAATAAGTTCAAACAAGTTAGAAAGACCTGTAATGTTCATATTCGACGAACCAAATTTTTGCATGACCAGAAATTAAGGCAAAAAATACTACAATGTCCCATAGGTAGTAAACATTTTTGGTCATTTGCAAAGAATATACGAAATGCTACTTCGTCGTCGGTTCCAACGCTCGTCTTCAACGATACACCTTTTGTCAGCTCGATAGATAAAGCCAATTTGCTTGCAGCACAGTTTGCTGTTTATTCGACGCTGCCAGAAAGTGTTATGACTCTAAAGATTCTAAAAGATCTCGACGTACACAAATCCGCTGGCCCGGATAGTATCCCTCCCATTGTTCTGAAGAGGTGTTCTTCAACGCTGGCAAAACCACTGCGTAAGTTTTTCCATCTGTCCTATTCTACTGGTCTCTTTCCGAGTGGATGGAAAACAGCATTTGTCCAGCCTGTCCCTAAAAAAGGCGTATCTTCCTCACCCTCAAACCATCGACCAATTGCACTTACGTCCCTTCTTTCCAAGGTCATGGAAACGCTGATTAATTTCCAGCTCAAGAAATATCTCGAGGAACGAAGCTTCTTAATGACCGGCAGTACGGCTTTCGTAGCAATAGGTCCACTGGTGATCTGATGGTATATCTCCCCGAACAGTGGAACACATCTTTACATCGTTTTGGAGAAAATAAGATTATTGCCCTTGATATTTCAAAAGCGTTTGATAGAGTTTGGCATCAAGCTCTCTTATCGAAAATGCGCGCATTTGGTTTCGATGAATCTCTTCTTCGTTGGATTAGAAATTACCTTTCGGACCGTTCAATACAAGTTGTATTGGACGGTTTCAAGTCTGAAATTCACAAAATAAATGCTGGTGTGCCCCAGGGCTCCGTTTTGTCTCCGACTCTCTTCCTTATATTCATAAATGATCTTCTGTCTGAAACTTCAATCCATTAAACTGTTTCGCTGATGACAGCACCCTCAGCTTCTCATATTCGTTTTCAGATTCACATCCATGTCCTTCGGATGTGGAACTTGAACGGCAGCGTATGATAAGCTCATTAAATTCCGATCTTGATAGCATTGTCCAATGGGGAATTAAAAACCGAGTGGAATTTAATGCTTCAAAAACCCAATGCTGTCTACTGTCGTCTAAGAGAAACCCACCCCCCATGCCACTATCCATGAGTGGCACTTGCATTGAGGAAACCGAAAAGCTTTCAGTCCTCGGTATGTGTATAACAGACCACCTTCTGTGGAATGACCACATATTCGACGTCGCCAAAAATGCTGCTAAGTGCTTAGGTTTTCTTCGGCGATGCAAGAAATTTGTCTCCCCTTCTGATCTGGCTGTAATCTATAAAGCCTTTATTCGTCCAAAACTCGAGTACAACTCTCATGTTTGGGCAGGTGCTCCAATAACCCATTTAAGTCTATTGGATAGCATTCAAAGAAGAGCTATGAAAATGATAGGTGAAAGAAATATAACTGATACATTTGCTTCTCTAGAACACCGCCGCAATGTTTCTTGTATTTCATTAATTTATCGTTATTTTCATAAACAGTGCTCTAGCGAAATAGCCAGTTGTATTCCTCCCCTTAAACAATTCAACCGTAATACTCGCGCTGCTAGGAATGCCCATCAGTTTACCCTTGAGCCCAACTTCGGACGTACTGTCAAGTTCAGGGATTCTTTCTTTTCCCGCACCACGCGAATGTGGAATGCTTTACCCGACTCTATCTTTCCCTCCCATTTTAATATTCAGAACTTCAAAACCAATGTGCATCGGTTCCTCCTCTTAAATCCTTCCCTTTTTTCCTAAAGCTCGCACTGTGTTCAACATATTAAGGGTAGTCACAACCCCTTTAGTGCGCGCACAAATAAAAAAAAAAAAAATACGTTCATCTCCCACCATTTAGTGGCCCTATTACCACGTAAAAGTGTATCAAAAGTACAACTTTTCTGAAAATTGAAATCGGGTGGGAAACCATTTTAAATGTCATACAACTTGACGCCATCAACTCCCTGATTACAAAAATGGTTTCGAAAGACATCTAGGTGGTCCCAAAACCCAGACAGACGTCCCGAAAACGCGATTTTTTTTGGCGCTTTTAGGCTTTTGGCGCCATCAATTCCCTGATAAGAAAAATAGTTTCAAGACGTCCCCTAAAACGCGATTTTTTTGGGCGTTTTTAGGCTTTTCGGAAACCACCTGAAATTGGTCACAACTTTCAGCCACGGACTCCCTGAGTGTGAATATGTACGTGACAGACGTCTGAGTGGCCTCGAAACCCCCGACAGATGTCCCTGAAAACGCGTTTTTTGGCGTTTTTTTGTCAAAAAGGAAACCACTTGAAATGTACCACAAACGAAAGATCTTGACCCCCTAGGTTTGAATATGTACATGACAGACGTCGTCACCTTCACCAGGACTACCTAGTAGTAGCTCGTAGCGAAATGGTTAGTGCGTTCAACTGTAACGCTGGAGGTCTGGGTTCGCTTCCCAGCCTCGTCCACCTAAAAACTAAAAAGTTTTTTTTCAGGGCTACTGACTCTTGCGAGGATTTGACAAATCATACAAGAGTATTACTTGTCACGAATAAATGCTTCTCGTCTAGCTGTTCGGATTCGGAATAAAATTGTAGGTCCCTTCCATTCCTGTCGACAGGCACACACAGGAATGATTGCGAGTTGTTAGTCACTAGGTCCTGGTTCTTCACGAGCCGTTGTGCCACCCAATTTAAATTTATTTTTTACAACACAAACGCAACTCTTTCGAAGTTCAAACATGTTGAATGAACATATACGGTGTTACTTTTTTTGTTTTTATTTAAATTCGAAATTCTGAATCTTCGAATCTGAGTTCGACATTTTGTCCGGAGGCCTCTTAAACATGCACCAACATCTAGCATGGGTTCTAAGTGAAGAAGACTTTAATGTGTGTGATAGAGTGACTTCCCTGCAAGCCGTTGTTAATTTGTCGAACATAACATTGAGAGAAGCAGCCACAAGCATTCTTAGCAAAGGAATGAACTTTGCACCCAGTCCTCGTCGTGTGCCAATTGAAAATCTAATTGGAAGTGTAGAAGAATGCATTATGCGTAACAAGCTCAACAGCATCGATAGCGAGGCCATTCGCCAAGACGTAGCTGTTATAGTAAGGCGAGCAAAAACACCATCGTATAGCAATGTAAGTAGGAATGAAATGGTAGCTTTAAAAATGCTACCAGGGGAAGACGATATTTTTATTCTCTCAGCAGATAAAGGTAATGCAACTGTCATTGTCGATAGAAGTGACTTTTTCACCAAGATGAATGTTTTGGTTGAAGACAGAAATACGTATTTACCTGTTGATTACGATCCCACTTGTGTCCTTGAGGACACAGTTACTGGTTTACTTGTATGTGAAGGATATACGAAGAGCTTAACCATAAGTGGGAGTGGGTTGATGGAATTTTTAAGACCATGTACATTGAAACTTCCACATATAGTTATAAATGGTCGAATTCTTAGCAATACAACAATACAAAATTCATTTTTTCCATTTATTAAAATTTCTGAGACAATTAAAACAAAAATACCGAATAATGATACAAATTATATGGAAATACAGGTTTTAAAGGACAAAATAAATGAAGTAGCTAAAGATTTAGATAAGGAAACATGGGCAAATGATATAAACACGCATGACTACCATCATTATTGCATAAGCTTTATTTTATTCATTACGATGATCGGATTCATCATATTCTATTTCTTTAAAAAAAGGATACCCATACCTCCTCGCTTCGAAATAGACACCTAATTTTAGAATTTTGAGTGATTAGATCCCTCAAAGAGGGGGAGTATGTTAAGTACTCAAACCCGACCAACACTTTATTATCACACCTTTATTTTAATTAATGCTGACACGATGGGAAATGATGTCTTTATCATTTCCGATATATTATACTTTGTAATCCAAATATCTTTCCCACAACTCCTATTCCACCCAATGCCCTTAGCTGCGTGAGACCAGACGAAATATGATCTGCAATAGAAGTTCAATGTTTTGCCTCACGCGCTGATATTTATTAATTATGTTGACTGGCCACCTTTTGGTTTTGCCTTTTGCAATCTTTCTGGTCAGTTGACAGTCACTCACTTTCTGTACTTCGTAAGAGAACAATCGTCTCAATTTGTTATTTTAAGAAATAATTTTCATTTAATAAAAGTTATCAGTTACTTAAATTTGACTTATTTTATTTGTGTGATTACTTGTATGGACATTTGAATACTTGTTAGAACATTTGGAGCATTTAAAAAGGAGCTGTAAATGTCATTTATCTGGAATATCTCGAGAACGGAATAAGGTATTTACTTCAGACTAATTTTATTTTACACATAATTACACAATACCAAATGGGTAAATATTAAAACGACAACGTACGACACTTAATTTGCCTTTTTATAATTTTTGAAACCATGTTTATTTTTGGTATTTTTTTAGCCAATAGTCTGTTTTGAAATAATTGGCTAAAATAAATAATACCTCTATACCGAGAAAAGTTAAAAAAAAAAGTACAAACTATAGGTAATGTCACATTTTGCCCTGTTAATCTATATCTATATTCTATACCTACCAATATACTGATTACCCAAAAGCCCAAAGTTATTACACTATAAAATATATAATTATATAATATATATGTACTCTACCGCCCACCACTTAGGTAAATATGTATTTTGTATATGGTTTTCAAGTGCACCAATGGGAAGTTACTAGTGTGGGTCGACCCCAGACTCATTTTAATACTTATGTATATAGAAAGCATAATCCAAAATGGCACACGAAAAAGTAGAGGCTAACACCGCGGCAGACGTGTTT
This sequence comes from Melangyna quadrimaculata, assembly GCA_949320155.1. Taxonomy (NCBI): domain Eukaryota; kingdom Metazoa; phylum Arthropoda; class Insecta; order Diptera; family Syrphidae; genus Melangyna; species Melangyna quadrimaculata. The sequence goes on from OX439485.1 coordinate 110,690,496, forward strand.
GAAAAGTGCACTGTTAAACGAGGAAAATTGCATTATTTCTGCCCTGAAAAATCCAAATAAATATTTTGAAATGCAATTATCTTTATTTTAGCATGAGAAATATAGTCGCCGGGTTTTCACCTAAAACTTATTTCCTACGACTCACCGTTAGGCTCGTTTCACACATATTCGGTTTCATTCGGTTCGGTCTGTATTCGGTTCGATTTCGGTTTCCGTCTAGACCCCTACACACAGAGACAGTTCATATTCGGTTTGTACTCACTAATAATTAAAATTAAATAAAATATATTAAAAAAAAATCAGAAAACCGAAAACGAACCGAATATGTGTGAACGCTACGTTTATTTTGTGTGCCCTAGACCCGAATACGAGCCGTTTTGAAACCGAATGAAACTGAAACTATTAGGTTTTTATTTTTGCCGTTTTATCGTTTCACACATATCAGGCACAGCCGAATACAAACCGAATAGAGACCGAACCGAATGAAACCGAATGTGTGTGAAACGAACCTTAAGATATCGACATTTAAAAAAACTTAAAATGTCGAAAAAGCTCTTTTTTCACGTATAACTCTAAAACGGTTCATATTTTCGAAGACATATGAATACAAAATTTGTACACTGACTGACCCCCTACCAGAAAAAAAAACTGAGTAATTTGAAAGCACTCAAGAAACAGGTAAGAAATTGTCCGATTCTGTTAAAAATTTGGAATCAAATACTCTAGAGTATTTCAAGACGAAATTCTAAAAATAAAATTAATTTGTAAGGAAAGATTTTATGAAGCGTTTTTGAGACCGTTTTTTGAACTTTTAAAATCGCTTCAAAAGCAGCTAAAAGGAGAAAATTACCATTTTAATGATATTTTATGATAGTTAAGGGTTCCGATTTATGTGTACAAAAATCAACGCTAACTTGATTGTCCTGCTTTGACCACATAAATGATGCAAACATTGCGCGTTGCACGTAGTTAAAATCATGCTTCTAGCCAAAACTATAAGACTGATTTGGGGCGGATTTTAGAATTTCGTCTTGAAATACTCTAGAGTATTTGATTCCAAATTTTTAACAAAATCGGACAATTTCTTAATTGTTTCTTGAGTGCTTCCAAATTACACAGTTTTTAATATTGTTTTTTTTTAGCTTATGGGTAGCAACAAAAATATATCAAGGATGAATTTAAAACTTATGTGGTCACTCCTAGGAGCCACCAGTGATAACATCGTTTAAAAAAAATCGCAACGATATAAAAATAACAAGCAAAAACAACATACCAATAAATCCGCCATTTTGAAACCCGTTTTTCAGGGTGTTCCCATGGCCCGATTTTGGATAATTTTGGAAAATTGAATTAAAAAAGCTTCTGTTGCAATTTTGCCCACCCTAATTCACTAATTGCCTGGACTACTAAACAAAAAACAATCGGGAAAACTTTAACTGTCAAAAAAAAAAAAAAAAAAATGAATGATAAAAATGTATTTAATAAACAACAAACATAGGTACATACATACATACATGAGTTATTTATAATTTTGTTGTATTTTTTGTATATGATGGTAATGAAAAGGGTAGGTATGTAGAGGGAAGGGACGAAAGTGAGCAGACCAGACGGAGCCCACGCCTCTTTCCCCCCCAGATACCGCACGCGCTGGGGTCCATTTTCACCGAGTACGACAGCAATTACGATTGCAAGTCATATCGGCACTTATATTAATTATTTGATGTTAGATAATAATATAAAAAAAAATCGTTACTTAGTTATGTTTAACAATAACACAGCAACTTGTATTACAGCGAAACGAGTAGGTATCAACGGAAGTTAAAAGAGATTAGGTCTGCTTAATGCAAGCAGTTGAAAAATTTAAAATTGAGAAAAATAAAACTATTTAAAAAATAAGGATTATGAAATCAAAAAATCAAAATTATGTTTAGTTTACGTTATATTTAGTTTTTAAACAAATTGCAACATTAAGAATAAAACAAAAAATTAAACCGATCACGACATTGGAGCACTGGTTCGAAATAACTTTTTAAGTCCTATTTTACACATGTTAAAATCAACTGACTTGACTTTTGATGGCGCTCACAGCCCAGGATGGGCTTCGGCCTCAACTAACAAGCCCCTCCAGCCAGCTCTGTCCCTAGCTAGCCGCTTCCAGTTGCGCACACCGAGTGCTTTGATGTCGTCATTCACTTGATTGCGCCACCTGTTACGGGTTCTTCCTCTGCTGCGTACCCCATCGGGGTTGGATTCGAAGACTCGTCGGGCAGGTGCGTTGCTGTCCATACGCTCCACGTGCCCCAGCCATCTCAGCCGCTGTATTTTCAGCTTTTTGACCAGGTCAACGTCGCTGTATAGCCCGTATAGCTCGTCGTTGAATCTTCTCGTCCATACTCCTTCGATACACACCGGACCGAAAATCACACGAAGAATCTTCCTCTCAAAGCACCCTAGCAGATTTTTATCCGAATCTTTCAGTGTCCATGCTTCTGACCCATAAAGCAGGACCGGGATGATTAGGGTTTTGTATAAAGTCTCCTTGGTTCTCTGAGAGAGGGCCTTACTACTTAAATGCCTTCTTAGACCGAAGAAACAGCGGTTGGCAAGAGTAATTCTCCGCTTGATCTCTGCACTGATGTCATTCTGCGATGTAATAGTGGAGCCCAGGTGGACAAAGTCCTTGACAACTTCGAAGTTATATCTGTCCATCGTGATATTTTGCCCGAGTCGACGATGTTGAGATTCCTCTCTCGATGACAGCATATACTTCGTCTTGTCCTCATTAACCGCCAATCCCATTCTAGCCGCCTCCGATTCAATGCTCGCAAATGCCCCTGCCACAGCTCGCTTCGTTCTGCCGACAATGTCTATGTCATCCGCATATGCAAGCAATTGAACGGACTTTTGATAGATTGTACCGCTGGTGTTGACATGTGCGTTGCGTACAATGGCTTCAAGAACGATGTTGAATAGGTTGCATGATAACGCGTCGCCTTGCCTCAATCCTTTCTCAACATCAAAGGAATCGGTGGTGTTCTTACCAATTTTGACGGAGCAGCGAGATTTCTCCATCGTCATCCTGCACAAGCGGACGAGTTTGGCAGGGATGCCGAGACTCGACATGGCTCTGTATAATTCGTCCCTTTTCACGCTATCATACGCGACTTTAAAATCGATAAAAAGGTGGTGTGTATCGATCTGGAATTCCCGGGATTTTTCTAAAATCTGTCGGAGTGTGAACATTTGATCGACGGTTGACTTGCCTGGCCTAAAACCGCACTGATAAGGGCCGATCAGATCGTTGACAAAAGGTTTTAAGCGGTCACACAGGATGGCCGACAAGATTTTATAAGCGACGTTTAGGAGACTAATTCCTCTGTAGTTGGTACATTTCAGAACATCTCCCTTTTTATGGATGGGGCACACTATACCGAGGTTCCATTCATCGGGCATACTTTCCTCCGACCAAATTTTGCAGATGAGCTGGTGTATGCTCCTAGCCAATTCATCTCCCGCTGATTTAAATAGTTCGGCTTGTAAGCCATCCGCACCTGCAGCCTTGTACGACTTAAGTTTGGATATCGCCAGCCGAACTTCGGTTAGGTCGGGTGGACGGAACTCTTGGCCATCATCGTCCAAGTTGAATGGAGCGTTCTGCCTATTAGCGGCATCTTGGCTGTCTTCGCCATTAAGCAGTCTAGAGAAGTGTTCTTTCCAGATCCTCAGCACTGACTGTGTGTCTACTACCATATTCCCACTCTCATCTCGGCAGGCTTCTGTTCTAGCCTTGAATCCTTGGGTGGATCGCTTCACCCTCTGATAAAATTTTCGAACATCTCCCCTACCGCTACAACCCTCAATAGACTCTACCGCCCGCTTCTCGTGCTCTCTCTTTTTCCTCCTGAGAAGTCGGCGTTCCTCTTTTCGTTTCAGCCCGTAGAGCTCCCGGGCCACTCTCTCAGCAGCTCTTGTTCGAGTCTGCAGCATTGCCTGGTAGGCCTCGTCCTTAGCTGCATGCGCTAGCCGGCACTCCGCATCGAACCAGGGGTTTCGTTGTATTCGCCTAGTGAAACCCAGCACATCAGAGGCGGCACTTCTAATGGCTTGTTGACAGTGTTCCCACTGGTCCTCTGCACTTGATGCTGGTAGCGGACCTCCTGAGAGATTAAGAGTTACGTGGTCTGCAAAAGTTCTGGCAGTCTCTTGCGATTTAAGCTTCTCGACATCGAATCTTTTCACAGCATCTGCTCTGCGTTGTCGCGTCATGGATATCCGCATACGTAGTCTAGCTACCACCAGGTAGTGATCCGAGTCAATGTTGGCCCCTCGGAACGTTCGGACGTCCAAGATACTGGAAGCATGTCTCGAACCTATCGCAACGTGGTCGATTTGGTTGACGGTTACTTGATCACGCGACCGCCAAGTCCCTTTGTGTATATTGAGGTGTGGGAAGTAGGTGCTTGAGATGATGACATTTCGCCCCGCCGCAAAGTCTGCCAGCCTGTGTCCGTTGCCGGAAGTTTCGTCGTGTAGGCTGTGTCCTCCGACTATCGAACCAAAGATGCCCTCCTTTCCGAATCTTGCGTTGAAGTCACCAAGAATGATCTTCACGTCGTACTTCGGGCACATATCATACGTTGTCTCCAAGAGATCGTAGAATGCTTCTTTGGTTGAGTCTTCTCTCCTTTCATGGGGGGCGTGAACACAAATCAGCGAAATGTTCTTAAATTTGCCTTTGATGCGGATTGTGACCAGGCGCTCGCTTACACTTCGGAAGCCCAAGACTTCTTGCCTAAGTCTTCCCCTTATCACAAAACCACAACCCAAGAGCCGCTGACCCTGTTCCTTCAAGCACCCGCCGTAGTAGATGTCACACGTTTTCAGTCTCCGTACGCCCTCTCCATCCCATCGCACTTCCTGGATGGCTGTTACGTCAGCCTTTAGCCTGTCCAGGTTCTCCACTAATTGTTCGGCTGCACGTGTTCTGTATAAGGACAGGACGTTCCACGTGCAGATCCGAAATTCATTGTCCTTGTTTCGTTTGCTGGGGTCGTCAACTTTAAAATCATCCATATCCGAGGCTTGTTGTTGTTTCGGAACAACTTTTTTTTACGTGGTAGGGAAGTTACCCCGACGCACAACCCCCGACCCGGAGGACCAGACCCTTCGTATAACTCCAAGGGTAGGGAACCGGATAAACCGCTCCTTATAGGCCTGAGCTACAAATATGTCGTAGTAGCCCATATAAGGTGTTCACTAAGTAGTTCAACCTAACTGGAACTGTAGACGCCACCGTTGATTCCATCTAGAGAATTCGTCCGCTGCCGCCTCGATGAAAGGAGAAGTGCCTTAGTGGGAACACTCCTCCCCCCCCTCTCTCGTTGGCTGTCCCCAACAGCTTTCCACGGGGATTTAAACCCCGTCTCCAGCTGAGGTACTAGACACCCGATGTTCACCACGTGGAGGTGAGAGTAGGAGTTGGTAGACAGAGGTGGATTTTGAGAAAAACCTGTGGACCCTTGTGTCCTCATCAATCAACTGAGGAAACATTTAAATTATAGAGTTTACTCATTCTATAATTTAAAAATCAACTGAGGAAACATTTAAATTATAGAGTTTACTCATTCGGTTAAGAGGTTCATGCATTCCATAATTAGTTCTATGAAAATTTACGTGAAAAAGTTCAAATTCTCGCAGGTGGTGAGAACCCCCGCGGTAGTTCAAGCCAATACAGGATAGCAAATCAGCAGCATTAATTTGACCAGTAATAAGTTGATGAATAAATATTAAATCATTATTAACCCGCCTCTGATATGAAGTTTGGACCTGCAGAAGCTGGATCCTATGTTCATATGGTGGCAGATTATATGGATCAGTCCAGGATAACCCTTTTAAAGCAAATCGAATGAAGTTATGCTGTATTGCTTCAATACGGTGTTTATGAATAACGTAAAAAGGAGACCAAACTTGTGAGGCATACTCAAGATGGGGTCGTACATAGCAATTGTATAAGGAGAGGGTGACATACGGATTGTTAAATTCCTTAGCCCACCGTTTAAAAAACCAAGCATAGAACTTGCTTTTTTTACGATGTAATTAATAGGCTCTGTGAATTCTAGATTAGAACTAAAGTGAACACCAAGGTCTTTGAAGCTTAGAACACGAAATAGTGAGTGCTGTGAAAAGGAATAATCAAAAGCACTTGGTACTCGTTTTCTAGAAAAAGTAATAGTTTGGCATTTAACTGGGTTAAGAAGAAAGACTGTTTTTGTCACACCAAACATTAAAATTGTCAATATCTGCTTGCAAGAGAATGCGATCACTGTTAGATTTTACTGTTTTAAAAATTTTCATATCCTCAGAATATATAAGAATATCACTATGGTGTATACATGATTTAACATCATTTATAGCCAGAATGAATAGAAGTGGGCCAAGATGACTTCCTTGAGGTACACCCGAGTGAGCATTGAATGAATCTGAAAGACAGTTTCTAAATTTCACCTGGTAAGATCTATTTTCAAGGTATGACCTTATCCATTCTATAACAATATTTGGAAAACCAAAAGCTTGGAGTTTAAATATAATAATGTTGTGACTTAGTTGATCGAATGCTTTTGAAAAATCAGTGTATATGCAATCCACTTCACTTCCATTTTCCAATGCATTAGAACATTTGTGCAAGAAAGTAAGGAGATTTGTTACCACAGATTTCCTTCTCACAAAGCCATGCTGTTGTTCACATATTATATTCTTAGTATAAAATGCTAAACTTTCACAAACAACTTGCTCAAAGAGCTTTGGAATGCATGAAAGTTTCGATATAGGTCTATAATTCTTGATATCAGTTTTGTCGCCCTTTTTAAAAACTGGAGTAAGAAATGCATTTTTCCAAAAACAAGGAAATTTTCCTGATTTAATAGAAAACTCAAACAAAAATTTAATGGGATCAACTAGTATATTTTTACATTTTGTTAGAAGTATTGGAGGAATTCCATCCGGCCCAGATGAGTAATCATCATTTAACGATGAGAGAACCTCTAAAATAGAGCTTTGTTGCACCGGTATATTACAGAAACTTGTTTGTGCATAGATATGTAAATTTCTAAAAAAAAGTTTCATCAACATCAACAGATGTGTCGACAAATGAATTTTGAAAATTTTTCGCAAAAGCGTTGCAAATATCAATGGGTTTTTGCAAAGAACAGTTCTCGTATGTGAAATTTGCCGGGTAACCGTCAGAATTTTACTTTGAATTAACAAATTTCCAAAATCTCTTAGGATCATCCTTTAAAGATCTACCCATTTCGTTTACATGATCTGTATAGAGAGTCTCCGAAAAGGATTTAAATTCTTCAAATAATGCAATGTAAGAGTTGTGGTCGAAAGACGAAAGGGTTTTTAAATATAACTTCCATGCTTTGTTCCTTTTGTTTCTGAGTAATTTCAGCTCTTTCGTATACCATGAAAAGCAGGCGTTCGAATTTTTCGACATTTTTATGGGGATAGTATTATTCATGCAGTTATTAAGGATGGTATATAAACTGTTAACTGCTTCGTCAATATTATTAGACACTGATATACTATCAATACCAGATCTAGTTAATCCATCTGAAAGCAATTGAAAATTTGCTTTCCTGAAGTCAAAAGTATATGAACAATCATAAGTGTTACTGTTTTCAGTAAGGTGACTGCTCAAGTCAAAAATAATATCCAAAGGAGGATGATAGCTATCTTTATTAGTAATTCCGAGACTAGATTCTAGAACCAGAGTACTAACAGCGTCTGAGGGAAAAACTAAATCGAGAATTCGATTTTTGTAATTTTTAATACAGCTTACTTGCTGTAAGTCAGTCGAGGTAATCCTATCAAGAAACTGCAGTTCAGTTTGGGAAGAAGTTAAAGAAGCGTCTTGACAAGATTCGTCTTCAGGAGAAACCCAATCAATGTGTGGTAAATTGAAATCTCCGAGAAGTAAAATGTTGCTGTTAGAGCAAGACAAGTCAACAACAAAATCTAAGGCCCTAGAAAGTTCAACGTAATCTGCGTGTGGACTTTTTGGAGGTATGTAGACATTTAAAATATAAACAAATTTTGACTGTATAGCTACCTTAATACAGACTAATTCAATAGAAAGATTAAAAGGGAATGAAACAGACGAAGACATAAATTTATCGCGAACTGCAATCAAAACACCGCCTGCCACTTCTTTTAGTTTGTCACCATGACGATCATTTCTATATACTAAAAACTCTTGACTAAAGAGTTCCGTGTCTAAAAAACTTGAATTAAGCCAAGTTTCCGTCAAAACAAAGATGTCATGTGACAATGCTTGGGAGTTTATGTAGATATCAGCGGTTTTACTGCGAAGCCCTCTTACATTTTGGTAGAAGAGGGTAATCCTGCTTAGTTTTTTGCGGTTGAGATTTTGTGTGAATTACGCGCTTGTCTTTTTTATTTGAGACAATAAACTCTTTAACAAGGGCTTCAGAAGGCCAATTTTTAATATCGCAAATTGAATCAAAATATGATGTGTGCGTAACTATTTTAAAAGACGAGATAAAGCTATTGTGTTTGCTTATTTTGGTACATTTTATAGACGTGATGGAGGGAATAATATTGTTAGACACTAGGTGAGAAACAATATCGTTTGGCAAAATATCTGGTTCCAAGCGAGAAATAAAAATAGATCTCGGTTTAGAGACTGCTTTTAAAGGTTTATGTTTAGTGCAGTTATTTGCTTCAGTTACGAAGTCCGTATCAGAGATTATGTTTGGAACTGAACCTTGATTCACAACCTGAACAGGAAATTCAATTGTATTATTGGTACTATGGTGTTTGGGATTGTTTGTGAGATTTGATTTTTTTGGGGGTGGGCCAGAGTTTTTAACAAGTAATGAGTTATCACGTCCTCTTTTATTACTTTTCTTGGCATCTGATACGTGTTTAGCTGAACCTGACTGGGCAAGCAGATGCTTTTCTAGATCTTTTGTCAAAAGACTAACAGAAAAAGGTTCACTTACCAAATCATCAGTCGAAGTGGCACTATTTACCATGTAATTAGCGAAAGTAAGGGAATTGAAATTAGAGACAGCAGTGTTAAACATGCTGAGCAGTTCTTCAAAACCTTTTGAAAGGTTCTTAATATCTGCTTTAAAGGAAGACATTTTGAAAGCTAATTGAGATACAGACAACTTGCGGCAATCGGTGCAATACCAAAAAGCAAATTTAGAATTTGATATTTTGTCAATAAATGCATTAGTTGATCCAATGCACTTTGCATGATAAATATTACCACAAGGTCCATAACAGGCAAAAAGCGGTGAAGACTGCGATCCATCTGAACAATTTTTTGCCGAGCAAACCATTGTTTTTAATTTGAAAAGTTTAAGAAATTTACTTGAAGAGAGAAAAAAAAAAAAAAAATTGAAAAAAGAAAAAGATTGAAGGAACCAAAAAAAAAAAATTAGAGTTAAATGGCAGGATTCGAACCGACGTTGCGAAAATTACAAACTTTAGCCGATCACGGCGCTTTTTTTTTTTTTTTTTTTTTAATTCATTTTTATTTTCATTTAACTTATAACTATCTTAATGCTAGACAAAAATTCATAAAAACTAGCCTACTTATCAATATCTTACAACTAACTTACTGGCCCTAGGCGGGCGCTCTAAGTCAAACAATATCTTAATACTAATGCCTTTCGGCCTAAGAACTAATTATATACTTAAATCTAACTAGTTTTATTTTTTACCAAGAAAGATTGGGAAAAACTTGGTTTCTATATCATTTTTTTAATTTTTTATATAAAACTTACAACTACCTAAAAAAAATATCTTAACACTAATTAAAACTACTTAGACTACTTAAGACTACTATAAAACTACTTATAACTACCTTAAAAACTAGAACAGCCACAGCAGGCTTTTTTAATTTTGTATTTTTTTTTTTTTTGTGTTTGATTTTGTTGTTTTATATTTTTTTGTTTGATTTTGTTGTTTTATATTTTTTTTTTTGTTTGATTTTTTTTTTTTTTTTTTTTTGTTTGATTTTTTTTTTTTTTTTTTTTTTTTTTTTTTTTTTTTTTTGTGCCACCCTGACTGTCCCTACTTAAATCTAATAAACCTAAAACTATGTAAGTCGACCAAGACCAGAACTATATCTGAGTCAACTTTAAAAATTTTCATTTTCAGCATTAAGCCACCAAAACTGGCTCTCCTGCTTCACCCTATCTCTTCGGTCCCTATCAGACACAGTCCTACTGAACCGAAGTCGCTCAGCTCCACCTTGTGCGATGACGTCTCGACTATAAAGAAGTCGCCTATCCACAGTTCTACGGCAGACGTGGTAGATTAGCGGAACCGCCTCTCTATCCTGTATCAGCCCCCGACTGTCTAAATAGAAGAATGCGTTAGGTGGAATATAACCGCTCAAACGCACACTCTCAAAGTATTCGTTGTTGGGGTAGTAAGCCCCAAAAATTAAGCTATTAGCCGAGGACATCGCTCTTGCAATGTGACCCCGAATCAGCTTGAGTATAAAATTATCGATTCTGTTAATGTTGGCTCCATTGTATAGAACCTCGTTGGAATAATAATGTTTGTACTCCGACTCTGGTGTTCTGTGTAATCCAAGGCAGCGTCGAAGACACTGTCTCTCAAACACCCGAATCTTTTCCATTTGAGATGGGGCAACGTTGAACCACACCGGGCATCCATAGGCAATCATTGGCCGGATAAGGGCCATGTAGCAAATCACCTTAACCCTGCTATCAAGACGGCTGCTAAAAAACAACCGTTTTGTCAGGGCGAAAGCTCCCCCGGCTCTGGTCAGAGCAGCATTTATATGTCTGTCGAAATACAAATACTGATCCATCCAGATGCCAAGGTACTTTACTACACTTTTATTCGCCAGTGGATGTCCATGTGGTCCTACGATCACCAGCTTGCGCCAGTTCTTTCTTGTATCCCTAGGGGCTCCACGCAATGGAGTCCTGAACAGAATGGTTTCGGATTTCTGAAAGTTGATTTTCAACTTCCAGTCATCGCAATATCGCTGAATCTTGTCGAAGTCACGCTGCAAGAGAATTCTGATGACCTCAACTGTTGGAGCTGTTCTGTACGCAATTAGATCGTCGGCATACGCTATGGCATGGGCTAGACTACCTATCAGATCGCTGGTGTAAATACTGAATAGAATCGGTGAGTTCACCGCTCCCTGTTGAAGGCCATTTTTAATTTCGAAGGTTGTGGTAGAAGTTACATTGCCAATTTTGACAACAAACTTTCTACCATTGAGCATATCATAAAGCATATATAAAAGCGGTTTACTTATGCCCAGTCTGGCTAGCTTTAGATATAGACCTTCTAACCATACGGTGTCGAAAGCTTTCTCCAAGTCAACCAGACAAGCACCCGTACACTGTCTTTTAGATTTGTTCCATTGGACATCAGAAACGAGTTTAGACGCGGCATGAATGGTGTCATGTCCCGCCTTAAAACCGAACTGATTATCCGGTATGATATTGTTGTCCTCCGCCCACTTGGACAGAGCTCTATTTATAACTTTCTCAAATACCTTACTGATACTTGGAAGAAGACTTATCGACCGGAGATTCGCCGGATTGGAGTTGTCCTTTCCCTTTTTCGGGAGAGGATGAACCACAGCTGTTTTCCAGCGCCCTGGATAATATGCATTATTCAGAGCGTTGTTAAACAGTGTGGCATAAATGTCAACTGCTTCCTGAGGCAGATGTCGCAGTACAACGTTGGATATACCATCGATTCCTGCTGACTTCTTTTTCTTTAATGAAGCGAAGATGAGCTGGAGCTCAACTTTCGAAATTAACAGGGAATTAGCCCCGTTTCGCTCGGCGATGGTGGCGTTTGCCAAGTATTCTTCATTGAACCCGGTGAAACCGAGATTCTCTGATCGCCATTGCGTCATTTCATTTCGAAGGTAGAAGTGGTGAAGCAAGGCTCTGTTCTCCAGGTCATGGTTCGGGCGAATGCTAGCATTCACCTTATACACTTGCTGGAAAGCAGCCCCCACAGCCTCCACTTTCTCACGAGGATCTTCGATTATAAAGAGGTCATCGTCCAAGACGGCTTCCTCTGGATCTATGCCTGCTATCAGAAGTACGTCTCTGTTCTCTGTCGTTCTCTGAAGCTTAAGACACGGAAGTTCGTTCTGATCATTCCGTCTAAATATTTTATTAATTTGAGGAAACATACTCGGGTCACTAGAATTAACGGCCCGAATTTTGTTGTCCCAGTAAAAATTAATAGACAACCGGTAGTTTTCTTTGATCAGTTGGTTGATGTTTTTGATAGACGACTTCAGTGTCCTAATCTCCAGATCGTGTCGGTCAGTAAATCGTCTGTACAAGAGTTTCAGTCTTGTCAAAAGTCCACTTTTTTGTCTGTGTAGTGCGTCGATAGTTGCGTTGCGGTACATGTCGGTGGCTTCTCGTTCTTTGTATTTCGGTTTTGTTTTTTCCATTGTTCGTTGGATTGTACTGTCCATTTTTTCCAGGTAATCGTCAATTTCCGTATTTGTTAAATTCCTGTCATTTGGTGGGGATATATTGTTAGTACCTAGTTCGCTCGATAAAGCGCTGGTGAAGCGTGGCCAGCGAATCTTACTGTAGTTGTAAGAACGCACTGGCACATACTCTTCCAACTCCACGAGCTCGTTCGGAAGTTGAATTACGGCAGCAAGTCCGCAGTGGTCACTGTCGTACTCTATCGTTCGTAAACAGTTTCTAGGTCGTTGACCCACAGTGTCAATAATAGTCAGTCTTGAGTCCTTAAGCAAAACATCCAGATAGGAACCGCTTCTTGGAAACGAAGGCCTATCAGTAGCCAGAAGGTCGAGCATATACTCAACGTTGTATTGATTCATCCAATTAAATAGATGGCTACCTCTCGGATTTTGTATTTGATTTCCCCAATCTACATGTTTGGCATTCAAATCACCGGCCATGAGATAGTAATTCTCTTCCGAGTTCAGTTGTAAGCATTGAAAAAGTTTTTCGAGCTCTGTTAAAAATTCAGTTGGCTGAGGTGATTCCGGTGCATAAGCCGCAATCGCATACATCCGCTTCCCATGTTTGAGAGGAATGCATACGATACACGCCTCAAGCAACCGAAATCTGCGTACTTCACTATTATATATAACTTTATAGTTAATGCCTTTTCGTACAAAGATTGCGACACCTCCCCCAAAAGTGGAGTTGGGCCGATCTCTTCGTACGATATTGTAATTATTGTTAGTCATTTTATGTTTCTGGTTCAGCTTAGTTTCGCTGGCCATAAACACATCTGGACTTTGATCCTTCAACAATTGGAATAGATTTGCTCTACGTTCGGTCCTAACCAGTGAATTTACATTCACAGCAAGGATCCTAAAGGGCCTCTCCGGCAGCGCGCCCTTAACCTATAAATTGCGTTAAGCTTGGCAAATAGGAGTAGAGATGGTCTACCCGCTTTGCCTGCTCCCCGATCTGTTTTTGAAGACCTGTTAATTGGCCCTGAATGGCCACCAACAAGGTCATAATATCCGCCTGTGCCGCCGGAGCCTTAGGCACGGGGGCCTGTGGGGCTGCCTTTGGCGTAGGCTGTACCGTTGTTCCCCTCCCTGACGCCATTTGGGCGTACGAGATTTGAGGGTTAACGGACATTGTTGTGGGAGCACGCGTTAATGGGCGTTTCTCTACTTCTATTTGCCTTACTTTTTTATTTTTCAGTTCCTGAAAGATCGGACATCCCCGATAGCTAGCGGGGTGTCCGTCTTTCCGGCAGAGTGCACATTTGAGCAGGGCCTTGTCCTCGACCCTTTCCTCACCTAGCTTACATTCTCCTTTTATGTGGTTCTCACCACACTTAACGCAGCGTGACTGCATTTCGCAGTTTGCTGCAGCGTGGCCGAACCTTTGGCAGCGCATGCATTGAAGCATGTCACCGCGCCTCTTTAATCTATCCCAGGTTACACACTGGTAGTTGAGGACGGAGATACTCCTCAAACTATCCAGTTTGCTATTGGGTGAGAGCTGCACTAGGAAGATGGACAAATTCCTCTTCTCCCGTCTTGCTCGGACTGTGGTAAACGGCTGGACCTCGATAAAGTCGAGATCGTCACTCGCTTTTTGGCGGAGCTCATTTAAGAGGTCCTTCGGATCCGTGCAGGAATCTATGCCCTTCAAGAGGACCGTTTGTAATTTATCAACTTTCGGCGTGAAGCTGAAGAATTCAGTTGTGGAGACTTTTAATAAATTTTTAATTATTTTGTGCTGTTCCACAGTCATGCAGTGGATAGCATGCCTATCTATACTTAAACGTTTAATATAAAAGTTCTGGCCTATGGCCGACTTACATAATTCTATGGTCTCTTTAAGGTCCATCTTATAAACATTAATGGGCGGCACTTTCTCTTTCTTGGTTATCTGCGGCTGTGGCTGCTGCTGTTGACTCTGCTGCTGTTGATTCTGCTGCTGCTGGTTCTGCTGCGGTTGTCTCTGCTGCTGCTGGTTCTGCTGTTGTTGTTTCTGCTGCTGTTGGTTTTGTTGCTGCTGCTCGTTTGATTTTTTGTTCGCCTGCTGTAGTTGTTTGCTTGTCAGCAGAGGCTCTTTTTTCTGCTGCTGTGCTTCATGGGGCTCCGCATCACCACTTTTTGACTGGGCCTCCTTTAGTGGGGCCTGTCTTGCTTTTTTAGCTTGCCGCTCCTGTCGTTCTCTCTCTCGACGAGCTTGCTGCTTTTCTTTTAATGCTTCGATTAGGGGGGTGAGCCTAGCTTGGAGAGTCTCAATCGCCCCCCGCACTTTGCCTATCTCATCTTCTAAGTTTTGAACCTCAGTTTCTTCCTCTGACGCCTCTGGTGAGGTGAGGCCGATTATTTGTTGGCTATCACCTGATTTGTATAGTCCCTCTCCACCCTCGGACATATATTCAATTTCCTCGTCATCAGATGGCGAGGTGAACACTTGTTTCTGTTTCTCGACTGCTGCTGTGTTGTTGGCATTGTGCACCGTCTCCTTCCATTCAGCTGGCAGCTCAGCTGTGGTAATGGAGCGGCGCTTTACCAAGTTGGGTACACTTCTTACCCTCCTCCTTCTTTTTTTCGGCTGATCGGCTGATTGCACCGTATCGGCATCGGATGATGCTGTTGCCAGGGCATCTTTCGATGTCCCCGGTATTGATGCCGTTGCTGGCTTGATTGCCTTCGTACTTGTTTTTGTTGTTGTTGTTTTGGCTGGCTCTGATGATTTTGCCGTTGTCGGCTTTACTGTCTTTGCTGGAACATCTTTCGATGCCCCCGCACTTTTTCCACCTTCCATTCGTCGACTGTCCAATGCAATTATCGTTTGTACTTCTCTGTTGTGTAAAAAAGCAGATAAAAGTTGAGACCCACACTGGGGGTCGAACCTTCCACACTGCGGTCGGCCACTCTACCTTTGTGCTATTGCACTATATAAAATTTCCTTGGCTAAACTTGAATTAATACTTCACTCGCGATTTTAGTTGGAATACTGTGAAAGCCGATAACGTTGTGCACACTTCCACAGATCGAGATCGACTGCGATCACGGCGCTTACTTACTATGCCACAGAGGATGCTTAATTTTGGATAAGATATTATTTATAAGAGATGAAAAATAGAATTTATTCATGCAAAAATAGGTTTAAATTTTATATTTTATATTAAGGAAAGAGTGGGACAAGTTATAAAGCTTAAAGCTTAGTTTAGTATCAGGGGAAATATGTTATATAAAACACCAG
The DNA here is from genome assembly GCA_949320155.1 of Melangyna quadrimaculata. Taxonomy (NCBI): domain Eukaryota; kingdom Metazoa; phylum Arthropoda; class Insecta; order Diptera; family Syrphidae; genus Melangyna; species Melangyna quadrimaculata. Next base: position 110,706,269 of record OX439485.1, read on the forward strand.
TTCAAACACAAGGATATACAAAAAAAAAAAAAAATCACATAGGAACAGCTTATACTGCAATGAATATTTTAAAATCAGCATCGAGAGTAAAATTCTTCTTTTATACATATTTGAATTTCAGAAATCACTTGAAGACATTTTAGAATGCCATGCGACTAACAGATAGATACTTTGGCTCAACTGAACACCATTTTAAAAGATAAAAGGTACTTTCATCGGTATTAAATTTATCACAAGCCGCTAACGATAAAGTGGGCTTTATTACGTCTATATTTATCAAAATACTAATTTTGATTTTAGTATCTACTAAAATCATGTTAAAGTGTACTTTATTTGACTATAATTTTGCGCCAAACATTTTAAAGATATAATTAATTTAAAAAATTCAAAAAGGTCTAAATTTCTGTGTTTTCCCTTTTAACTCTGAAATGGCAAAGATTTACAAAAAAAATTTGCGTTCAATTTATACATCATGGTATTCAGTAAAAAAAAGATTATGACGGGTTTTTCCATAAGAATCATCAGTTGCAATATATTACTATTTTAATAGTGTTAAATGTCGAAAATAAAAGCATACGTTCGCATCTTTTAAATGGTAAATTTTACCAAAAAAATAGATTTTCAAAATTTACACATTTATAGGTTTATTATTTAAAAAAAAAATAAATAAATCGGGTGGCACAACGGCTCATGAAGAACCAGGGCCTAGTGACTAACAGCTCGCAACCATTCCTGTGTGCGCCTTTTGACAGGAAAGTGTTGTATTATTTATCATATTTTACTCACGATATGCTACTATAAGAAATATTTGCTAATCAACTTCAGTATCGGAACCTGACTCATCACACTCTATGTCTTCACTAACCCAATCATAATCTTCCTCCATATTGATTTCTTCACTATTGCCTGAAATTTGTATAAATACACTGAGAAAAAAAGTGCGCTTTAAAATCAAAAGTTCGCACATTTGAATTTAAATTGTGGAAATCTAAAGTGTTTCATGTCTAAAATAAAAAAAGTTGGTTCAGTTTAAAGGAAACGTGTCTATTTTCAAACCTTTAGCTTTAAAATTAAAAGAAATCACTTTTTATTTGCCAAAGTTAAAAGGAAAAGCTTCTGTTTTCAAACCGTTAGCTTTAAAAGTAAGAGAAATCCATTTAAATTTGCATTCGAACATAATAATTTTAAAATGTAATACGAACTAATTTAATTTTTAAATTTAAATTTTTAAAATTGATTAATAAATTTAATTTTTGTATTTTATAAAGGTAGTTCACAAGTTCACATTTGCGTCAATTAAAATTAGTTATAAGTATAAGTATTAAAATGTACCAAATTCGAGTACATTTTTCATAATTGACTTTGGTTAGCCAAAGTGTATTTAAAAGTGTACCAATAAAATTTTAAAGGAAGCCATTTTAAATCGAATTTAAAAGTGAGAGCTTTAAAAACACTTTTAATTTAATATTGAACATTTTAAAATTTGAAGCTTTTAAACAGGTTTTAAAAGTTTTAACTTTGAAAACATTTAAATTCCAGATTGAATGCTTGAAAATGGCCTTTAAAAGTGTTAGTTTTAATTCTAAAGTTTTTACTTTATAGTTTAAATAGATTTGCGTTAAAGTTGAAAAAAGTTTAAAGTGTAACTTTTAAATTAAGAAAGTTTACTATTGGTTGTCATTCATACACATTAGCTATTAATTTTAAAGTGGTATGTTCAGGAGTTTTAAGTGTTTTTCGCTCAGTGTTTATATGACAAAATAAAAAAGGTACATATGTAGGTATTTGTATGTTATATGCAAAAGTATTTATACCATCAATTATTTCTTCTTCAATCACGTCTTGTACGGTGCTTGGAAACTGTAGTAACCATTTGAACTGATATTTTCCTTCACATATTACCCATCCGTAATCCTGGATTCAAGGACATTTTTATTGTGAATTTCTCCAAATTGAAGAAATGTACATCGTTCTCAATAAATGCTGTTTTAATTCAGTCTGGCAAGGAGGTAAGGACGACGCATCAAAATTATGTTTGTCCGAATTTTTAACTTTGTATTGTATTTTAACAGAATCGAGAGATTTAAAACTACAAACAAATTTCTCAAGTACGGGAAACACATTATGCTTATCGCAATTTTCTTATCTGATATCATCAAATGCTTTTTGATATTCTTCGTTGTTATGTAATATTTGCAGATGACGGTGTTTGCCTTTGCGAAACAATGCTGGATTAAAATTGCATCCCGTAAACTCATGGCATCCTGCTAAGGACTTACAGGATAAATTACCAAGCTCTTGATACAACGCTGACACGTTTATGACTCGCTATTCATTCCAAATTCCCATTTATATTCAAATTGTGTTACCATTTTTAACATAATTCATGTTACATAATATTATAATAAAAATATCTGTGCCAGAGCATTTTATCATATATATTATTTCTGTTGTCAAACTCCTTTTTTGTCATGTATAAAATAGTCAAATCCACTAAAATAGGTATCACTACACATACTCTTGACATTGCACAAAAACTTTATATTATACCACACTATTTTCTATAAATTTCGGAAATTTCAAATAATAATACTTCACTTTTAACCCATTGAATGAGTAAAAGAGAAAAATATGTATTACTTCTGTAATTTAAAATTTTCTTTTTTTTTCGCTGCACCTGGAGTGAGTGGGGAAGAAACATTCTTTAGTTACATCATGCATGAATGAAAGCAACATATTTATTACTTTTGTAATGTATAATCCTCTTTTTTCGCTTGCACATTATGTGAGTAGTGGAGAAACATATTTGCTACAGAAGTACTGTTGTTTGTAATCTTTTTTCTCATTATAAAAAGCCGAATGTATTTATTAGGTATCACTAGATTGCATGCATGAAAGAAATATATTTATTTATTCTATAATTTAAAATCTTAGATGAAGATAGAGGAACGGGCATATCGAGGAAAAAGTGAGTCTTTTTTCAAAATAGTGTGAGTTACACAAACACAAATGCATTCACACAGGGTCGGAATGCAGTGAGATAGCTTAATGCTGGGGCCCCAAACGAATTTTTAGCTTTGATTTTGAGAGATATATTTTTGAGATTAAAGTTTAAAAGTAAAAAAGCTTATTAAACTAAATAAAAAAGTGAAATAAATTTAAATAGGTATAGTGAATACATGCAATACTTCATTGAAAAAAAAAATATATATATAACATATGCGGTGCAGCGAAATCCTGTAAAAACATCATGTGGAATATGAGACACAATCAGCCCGAGAGATGCAAAAATTGTAAGCTCAATATATGTTCTAACATGATTTAAAGCATATTTTTTTAAAATAAAGTATTGCAAATATTCACAATGTTAATTTTTATTTCACTTTTTAATTTAGTGTTTTCATTACTTTAAAGTTTTGAAATCTCTAAAAACTTTCCTCTAGCTCGGCAAAATGACAGTGGTGCGTTCTTTTTCTATAAAATGTTAACTATTGTTGTTGTGTCAAAAAGAAATTTTAAAATGTCATTGTTAAAAATGTTACACTGTGTAAAATTTCGTTTAGGAACGAACAATGTTAAAAATATTGTTGGTATGTCAATCGAAAGGGGTTGAAAAAAAAAATCGAAACACATTTAGAATGAAAATAATCAAAGAAATTTTTTTATTGCATCAAATTTTATCAGAAAAAATATTATGATCACATAAATTCGTATCTATAATATTTAAATTAAATTCTTCTAATATGTTCATAACAATAATGCAAAGAATTTATTTATTTTGTTCAAACATTCTATTTGAAAATTTAAAGCCTTATTGAATGTGCGAAATTTTCGCACGGGTCTTCTGGTTATAAATTATTTGCTTTGTATTCATATACAATTACATTTTTGTATCAGCTTCTTCGTGAGCATCAAGTGTATACTTATAGTTAATAGAACAAAATACGCGGTCTCGAACCTCATAAAATGTGTCATAGCTTAGTACCACTTTTTTCATTTTTAAAAATGATTGAATTTCCTGCTGTTGCCAGTTTATTTATTTATTTCAGAACGAAATCGGACATTTCAAATAAACGAACAATGTTTTATTTTATTACTTAATTATGTTTGTATTTTAATATTTATAAAATTTATTAAAATATTCGTAAAATATTATTTGATTTTTATTTCAATTTGTTGTGCATGCGAAATTTATTTGGGGTTTTCAACCAACGCAGTAGTAAGGGAAAAGAAGGAGAAAATTGTATTTTAATTGAATATTCTGTCCAAAAGTCTGGTATCACTTTTTCGTAATTCAATGAATATAAGGTTAAATTAGTAACCAAAATGTATTTGCCATTTTATGTATTATGTATTTTGTCATTTTAGAGTAAAAAGGAAAAAAAAACAGAAATTTAGACCTTTTTGAAACTAATAATGTTTTCTGGTAGGGGGTCAGTCAGTGTACAAACTTTGTGTTCATATATATTGGAAAATACGAACCGTTTAAGAGTTATACGTGAAAAAAGAGCTTTTTCGACATTTTAAGTTTTTTGAAATGTCGAGATCTTCTTAACGGTGAGTCGTAGGAAAAAAATGGTCATAACTTTTTTTTTTTGCGGACAGCATGATCTACAAGTTTAACATGAAATGATTTTCGACAGCACTTACCGTTTCGGAGTTTTAGGTGGAACTACGGTTTTTTTTTGACATTCAACCTTGAATAACTATTGGCGCGTGTACTATTTGGCAATGAACTTTTCCGACTATATTTCTCATGCTAAACTAAAGATAATAATTGTATTTCAAATTATTTATTTGGATTTTTTGGGGCAGAAATAATACAATTTTCCTGGTTTAACAGTGCACTTTTCAAACACGTCTGCCGCGGTGTTAGCCTCTACTTTTTCGTTTGCCATTTTGGATTTTGCTCTCTATATACAAAGTATATAAACAAAAAATCGGTATCCATGTACCTTATGATTTGTTTTTTACCAAAATTTGACAACTTTAACGACGCCTGCCGGCCACTTAGCCTCTTGCAAACCGTCTGCCATTTTGTTTCACGTTTCTTGACGATGCGATGGACAGAACTTATTTGCGTTATCAGAATCCATGTACCTTATAATTTTTTTTTCATCAAAATTTGACAATTTTGACCCCTCCCACCCCATTAAGCCTCTGAATCGCGCTGGCAGACGGGCATATTTGTGCTCAGCTACTCTGAATTATTTTTTCCAGTAAAAATCAATCGTGTACGGATGACAGCTCCAAAAATACACTTCCAAAGCCTTGAAAGCTCTGATAAAATATCACAGTGTTGCAATATTTGTATGCAACTTTAACCCTCGCTACCTCCTAAGGCTCCTTCACATACATTCGGGTTTCATTCGGTTTGGTCTATATTCGGATGTGCGTGATATGTGTGAACCGATAAAACGGCCAGAATAAAATCCTAATAGAGAATAGAGACCCCATAGCACCAAACGATTCCTCGACACTAATCGGTTTAATTCGGTTTCGTTTTTTTTTAATATTAAGCGTGCACTAAAATGATACGCTTAAAATGATACACATATAATGTACACAGCGATAAGGTACATACATATGCACATAATATTGGTTTTGAATGGCTGGAGACTGGAGATCACATTCGCGTAGTGCGACTAAAGAAAGAATCGCTGTACTAGACAGTCCGTCTGAAGTTGGGCTCAAGCATGGGCATTCCTAGAAGCGCGAGTATTACGTTTAAATTGTTTAAGGGTAGGAATGCAACTAGCTATGTATAAGAAATGTCATCCTAGCGTTAATAATGTATTATAGTTATTGCTTTAGGTATTTGAGATTAAATTGCCTTTGAATATTCAACATGCAACATTATCAAAACTACTGGAATGAGTAAGGTCAGTAGCGTATCCAGGAGTCAGTCATGGGGTTTCAAACTATCCAACATTTTTTTTTGAAAAATAGACCGGTAGATAACATAAAAGCGTTTATACGTATAAATGCAACTTTGTAGATTTTGCTTCATAGTTCTGTCTGTAATATTTTTTGTTGTCCATGTACTATTACATAAATTATATTTTAAAATTTGTATTGAAGGCATAAAACATGTATGACTAGCCAGTTTGGTGTATCTGATGCAAGTGCATAATAAGATCTATAATATAATTTAATAATAATAATTTCAAGAAATGCTTTAGGTTGAACAAAAATTACAAAATGTCAGCTTTCTAAGAGCGTTAAATATGGATAAAACTTAAATAAAAAATGTTTGGGATTGGCAGTAATTGGATCTTACTAAACGAAAATTTTAAACCTTTCCCATACTAATATTAAGAACTATGTAATTGTAAAAATTTTATAAATATTGGTTCAGATGTTTTTGAGTCTATTAATCAAAAAAAAAAAATTGTCGTATTTTGTAGTGGCACAATATTGGTAGTGAAAAAATAGTTGAACTATGTGATAGAAGCAAACAATTTTAACTGGCAAATTTAAAAGGGGCGATGTGCTGCTACCAGTAATACCAATTAATCCAACTGATAATACTGTTAGTTATAAATGTACCAAAAACTTAACTACAAAAAATCTTTTATCAAGGAGCATTAAAATTAATTCATTAATTTAATTAAATTTAAATTGCATTTTAACATAAAAATCTTGAATATACTAAGAAGAAGAAAAAGAAAAACAATAGAAAACAAATATTTTGTATGTTTTTCTTAAATATAGCCATAGCAAAGCATTGCCAGGTCGGCCAGCTATTATATCATTGTCTTTGGAACTTCAGTTTCATAACGTATTAATAATATTTTTTATTCCGAATTTAGGTGCTATACTTTTGAAAACCACATAACCAATCGTATCAGCGCAACAAGCCCCACGCCTGAAGTTAATATTTTTGATATGGATGATACTTTAGAAACAGCACGAGTTTTTCAGGTAATTACAATTCAGTACACAAATTTCAAGTTTCTTATGGGTCAAAATATGTTTTTTATTATGAATGTGAATGATTCCTGTTAATTCCTTGGGGGTTGTGAAGATTCAGGTAAGCTGAGTTAACTCGAATGAATTATAATCACAATAATTGTTACCATGCGTGTTTTTTCTACTAATCTATAAAATTTTAAAACGCATTATAAATAGTACAAAAAAAAAAAACTATCGTTAGCCTGAATTCAAAAAACAAATGAATAACTGTAAAAAATAAATCGGGTGTCACAACGACGGGTGTGACTAACAACTCGCAACCATTCCTGTGTGCTCCTTTCGACAGGAATGGAAGGGACCTACAATTTTATGCCGAATCCGAACGGCTAGACGAGAAGCACTTATTCGTGACAAGTGATAGATACTCTTGGAGGATTCGTCAATTCCTCGCAAGAGGCAGTAGCCCTGGAAAAAAAACTTTTTAGTTTTAAGGTGGACGAGGCGTGACAGTATTAAAAAAAAAAATACTTTCGCTTATCAATGCAAAATGCGGACAAAAATATTTGTTTAAAAAAGTTTAATCGACTCTGGTACACAATAGTGTATGAATACCTAAGTGCCCAACTATTTTATAAATATGTGCGTTAAATGTAAAGAATTATTGGTAAAAATAGCAGCTATTAGTTTATTTCTTATTTTTAACTTCCCATTGGAAATTATTCTAATTGGTGCGATTTGTCGAATTGAAAATTTTTACATGTCTTCACGTTTTGAGGTCTCTAGAATCAGAATTCGTCGTTTTTAGCAAGATGTCTGTATGTGTGTATGTACGTACGTCCGGGGTACTTTTTTCGTCCACCATATCTCGAGAATGAATAAAGATATCGACCTCGCATACATTTTATTTTACAGAAAATATTGTCATAACCTGCTGAAAAGGTTTTCTGCAATAAACCGTTTTTTTACTACAGCAATTTAAAAAGGAGCTGTAAAATGTAATTAATCTGGAATGCCTCGAGAACGGAATAAGATATTCACTTCAGACTAATTTTATTTTACACATAATTACACAATGCCAAATTGGTAAATATTAAAAAAAAAATTCAACAGACACTTTTTTAAACTAAGGAAAACAGTTGAAAAATAATTTTGGTCTCAAATATTTCAAGAACAAAAATTGATTCCGAACCCAGTCTATTTTTTTTTTTTTACATATAATGACGTAGTCAACAACTGGTAATTTAAAAAAAAAAATTTAACAAACAGTTTTTTAAGAGCAAAAAACTGGACAAAAAACTATTTAAAATTCTTAAGAAATGTTTTTTAAACCAAATATTAAAAAAAAAAAAACAATGATATCGATTTCAAATTCTTACCAAAAATGTAAACCTATACCATCTAAATGTTGTGTAATTTTGAGATTTTTAAAACCACCCTTAAAAAGCTAATAATCAAAATGTTGTTAGAAAAAACTTTTTCAAACATTTTTTAATTCGAACAATTTTTACCATCAAAATCGCTTCAAAATCGAAATTTTGCATATGGCACATAATTTGTCTTTTTAAATTCCCCAGACCCATTTTTACTTGCGATATACTCGTACGTAGTATAGGGCAAGTTTAGGATTCGTGCAAAAAAAAAATCGAGATAATAATTTTCCTAACATTCCTAACATTACGATCGTATACAGAACGCGAAAAAAGTGGGTCTCGCAATTCTGTCTGTCTGTACCTCGACCTGCAGCCTAAACGGCTGAAGCGATTTTCTTCAAACTTTGGACTTAAGGTCCTTTGGTGATTCCCTAGAGGGGAAATTGAATTTTTTTTAGCTCAAAAAATAACGGTGCCTCCCATACAATCAATATACAAAAATTGATTTATTTCAAAAACTGCTCTAACGATTTTGAAAAAAAAAAAATTACGAGCTACTATAATTACCAAAATAAATATTTTGGTAGAAAAAAAAAAAAAAATTTGTAACGGTTATTAACGGTACCTGTCATAGAATCGATATTTTGGTTTTTAAATTTCTCCTTAACGGCTACACCGATTTCAACCAAATTTTGTATGTAAGAGGTCCTTTACAATTTTAACAATTAAACATATAAAATTTTTCGAAAAAATTATTTTTGGATTTTTAAAAAAATATTGAAATTTTTTTTTGAAAATTCAATATCTTCAAAACGGGTCTATGAATATGTTTTTAATTTTGTGTAAAATTGTATTTCATTTAATTCTAAAAGTTGGCATTCCAAAATGTTCAAGAATTTTTATATATAAAACATAAATTTTTAAGAAAACCGCTCTAACGATTTTTGAAATTTTTTTTTCATAAGTTCATATTTATCAAACAAGTCAGATAGCATACTTTTTTGAGCTCTATCTGTTTTAGCTATTAAAAACAAGAAGTATTTTAAATTATAGTAATAATTTATATTTTAAATTGATTTTAAAACTTTTTTGAATGATATTATAATATTATAGAACCACTATATTTATGTACATTTTCAATTTTAAACTACGTTCAAGTTGTTAACTACGAGAGCAAGTTTGTGCGATCCAGTCGTGTCCATTTTTTCTAAACAAATCATCTTGTGAACCAATTTTCAATTTAACTTGACCACTAAGTTAAAAAGCAAATTAATTTTTTTATTTTTTGATGTGTAACATCACGCTAGGAAGTAATTTCAAGAAAAATTACTACTTCCGTAAAATACTCCATCTGCTTTAGCGTAAGAACTCCGTCCGATTGAGCCATATAAATTGATTAAACTATTACAATTATCATAAAAAAAATAAATAAATCGGGTGGCACAACGGCTCATGAAGAACCAGGGCCTAGTGACTAACAACTCGCAACCATTCCTGTGTTCGAGAAGCACTTATTCGTGACAAGTGATACTCTTGGAGGATTTGTCAATTCATCGCAAGAGGCAGTAGCCCTGAAAAAAACTTTTTAGTTCTTAGGTGGACGAGGCTGGGAAGCGATCCCAGACCTCCAGCGTGACAGTCGAACGCACTAACCATTACGCTACGGGCTACTACAATTATCATGCAAGTGTTTATAATAATTGATATTGTTGATTATCTTTTTCCAGGGCTGGTTAAGAAGCTTAAAATTTGCAGGGGTAGACAGTAGCTATTTCTCAATTTTGGGCTTGAAATCACTCAAAATTGAGAACAATAACTTACTGTTATGCGGAGCTAGATACAAACTTAGATTGCTTAAAGATATCGACTCATTACTCATGGTTTATCGATTAATTTTTTTTATTCCACCTACTAATAAAACAAAAATTACTTTGATACCTCATTTGTTGCTCTACTTGCTATTTTATCATCACAATCGATTTTTTAAATTAATCGGTAAATCTGAAAATTAGCAAAGTTGCCAGCTTTGATTTATTGCCAATCATCGCACAGTGCAATTTAAGCAATCTAAGTAGGAAAAATTAATCCACGAATGAAGCGGAGACAATCCAACAGAAAAGAAGTTGATATTTACAGGATTTTCTGAAATATAACTTGGACTATTCATTTCACTGTGCTTTGCTCCACACAAATATCTTCTTTGTGTGACGGAGATAACACACTCGCAATTAGGCTGCATAGCTTTCCCTCCGTCATATATAATTTTGAATGTTTGAATGTTCAACAACCAATTGAGTGGACTACCACCATTGTATTTGGCTGAATTTATTGCAATTTCATGGGCGAATTTTGCGTATTTTTTTTTTTAATTCTAAAATTGTTCGATGTAGTTAATCAAAAGTTTATGTCTAGATGAACTTAAATAAAAACAATTATTGTATCTTATCTGTATCCTAAGATTGAACCAAGTAAAATAGGCCTGCAACTCAACTGCAAAAAGCCTTCAAATAAAGGAGCAAGTGACAACTGAAAGATAACTCTATCTTACACATAATAATCGAAAGTATATGATATAAGAGTACATTGGTTAAAAGTTTCCCAGAATTACTGTGGCGGAACATGTTCAAATCCTGCTTTAAAAAAAGTGCCTGCACACTGTTTTCGATATTTCATTTATTACCCAGAAAAATTAGAAAAAAAATTCTAAAACTCTGAATTTTTGTGGAAAGCTTTATTTAGATGTCCTTAACATGTGGTAAACATTTTTCTTCATTTCACCCACAAATTTTTTCATGAGGGGGGTAAAAGAGGTTAAAAGAAAATTTGCACCTGATTTTTTTTTCAATATCTCAAAAATTATCATCTTTACAGAAAAAATGCCAAAGCACAAATTATAGATTATACAATTTTACACGAATTAGGAATTGGAAATTTTTTTTTTAAGACCAATAGTTTAGAAGATACGAGTTGAATAATATGGCACATGATATTAGGGTAGTTTTTAAGGCTGAATCTAATAAAATAAAAATTAATTCGATGTGACTTCAAACAAAAAAGTTATAGTTATTTTTATAAAAGGATGATTGTATTCTCATAAAACACTAAATATAGTATGGAAACAATGTTATGCTAATGATGAAACTTGGAATAAATGAAATCAAGAGTTCATAAAAATACGGAGATGCATTTAATTGAATGGAAAAGTCTTGAAGATCTTAAAATAAAATAATTTTTTTTAAAAAGTTAATATTTTCATCTATTATTTTCAATTTTTTTTCAAAGTGGATTGTATCGAAATGCTCAACATTTGCACATTTAGTGGAGAATTTACAAATTTAACTGCACAACAAAGTGAGTTTTCGGCTGGACACAAATTAATTGATGTGCATGAAGATGGTCGGGCGCTGCAATCACATCTATATAGCTGAAGAATTTCCAAGCTAGTTGGCCGTCAAAAAGGGCGTGCAAAAGGGGTGGTGACTACCCTTAAGATGATATACACAGCACGAGCGATAAGGTAGATTGGAGGGGTTTTAAAAGGAGATAGCGATACACATTGGTTTTGAACGTCTGTAGATCACAATGGGAGGGGAAAATTGAGCTGGGTAGAGCATTCCACATTCGAGTAGTGCGACTAAAGAAAGAATCTCTGTACTTAACAGTACGTCCGAAATTGGGCTCAAGGGTAAACTGATGGGCATTCCTAGAAGCGCGAGTATTACGGTTGAATTGTTTAAGGGGAGGAATGCAACTGGCTATTTCACTAGAGCATTGTTTATGGAAATAACGGTAAAATAACGAAAGACATGAAACATTTCGACGGTGCTCAAGAGATGAGAATGTTTCCGTTATAGTTCTTTCACCTATCATTTTAAGTGCTCTCTTTTCAATTCTATCCAATAAACTCAAGTGGGTTATTGGAGCACCTGCCCAAATATGGGAGTTGTACTCAAGTTTTGGACGAATAAAGGCTTTGTAGATCACAGCCAGATCAGAAGGGGAGACAAATTTCTTGCATCGACGGAGAAAACTTAAACACTTAGCAGCATTTTTGGCGATGTCGAATATGTGGTCGTTCCATTAAAGGTGGTCTGTGACACACATACCGAGGGCTGAAAGCTTTTCGGTTTCCTCAATGCAAGTGCCACTCATGGAAAGTGGCATGGGGGGTGGGATTCGTTTTAACGACAGTAGACAGCATTGAGTTTTTGAAGCATTAAATTCTACACGATTTTTTATTCCCCATTGGACAATGCTGTCGAGATCAGAATTTAATGAGCTTATCATACGCTGCCGTTCAAGTTCCACATCCGAAGGACATGGATGTGAATCCAAGAACGGATATGAAAAGCTGAGGGTACTGTCGTCAGCGAAACAATTTAATGGATAAGAAGTTTCAGATAAAAGATCGTTTATGAATATAAGGAAGAGAGTCGGAGACAGAACGGAGCCCTGGGGCACACCAGCATTTATTTTGTGAATTTCAGACTTGAAACCATCCAATACAACTTGTATTGAACGTTCCGAAAGGTAATTTCTAATCCAACGAAGAAGAGATTCATCGATACCAAATGCACGCATTTTCGATAAGAGAGCTTGATGCCAAACTCTATCAAATGCTTAAGAAATATCAAGCGCAATAATCTTACTTTTTCCAAAACGATGTAAAGATTTGTGCCACTGTTCGGTGAGATATACCATCAGATCGCCAGTGGACCACCTATTGCTACGAAAGCCGTACTGCCGGTCATTAAGAAGCTTTCGTTCTTCGAGATATTTCTTGAGCTGGAAGTTAATCAGCGTTTCCATGACCTTAGAAAGAAGGGACGTAAGCGCAATTGGTCGATAGTTAGAGGGGGAAGAAGATACGCCTTTTTTTGGGACAGGCTGGACAAATGCTGTTTTCCATCCACTCGGAAAGAGACCAGTAGAGTAGGACAGATGGAAAAGCTTACGCAGTGGTTTTGCCAGCGTTGAAGAACACCTCTTCAGAACAATGGGAGGGATACTATCCGGGCCAGCGGATTTGTGTACGTCGAGATCTTTCAGAACTCTGGCAACTGCACGAGTGCATAGAATCATTTGCGCTCTCAAGTACAGGAGGAGTCATAACACTTTCAGGCAGCGACGAATTAACAGCAAACTGTGCTGCAAGCAAATTGGCTTTATCGATTGAGCTGAAAAAAGGAGTATCGTTGAAAACGAGCGTTGGAACCGACGACAAGGTGGTATTTCATATGTTTTTTACAAATGACCAAAAATGTTTACTACCTTTGGGACACTGTAGAATTTTTTGCCGTAATTTTTGATCATGTAAAAATTTGGTTCGTCGAATATGAACGTTACAGGTCTTTCTAGCTTGTTGAAACTTTTTCCAGTTTTCCTCAGTAGGGTTGGCTTTATAACTTCGGAAGCTCACTTCTCTAACCCTAATAACCTCCTTACAGCTCGAATCAAACCATGAGTTTTCTTAGGGTTTGATAGATTTCACCCTATTCGGGATAAAATTTCTCATTCCACAAAGAATTAAGTTTGTAATCATATCTGCACTGGAATCTACGGCACTATCGAGGAAGCAGTGACCAGTTAAAGTTCCTGAAGAAAACATTGAGACCGTCCCAGTTGGCTTTCTCGTACTGCCAAGCGGTTCTCTTGGGAGTTTTTTCTTTAACTGTGTTTTGGTGGCACAAGAAATTCGCAGATACTGAAATTCGCAGGGACTGGTAATAATCCACCCTCGCACAAATACCATCCATGTTCTGTGGCTCTTACAATTGGAATATGTGCGTTATACCAAATAAAAGCCTGCCAATTGCATCGTTTTAGGTGTTGAGTAAAAGCTGGCGAAAATGGTGGCAATTTTTCAAAAAGCTACAGTCGCATGCTGTTTAAATTATTATGTTTAGGCAGATATTTATCTTTTATGTCATACAAATATGCAAGGAATTTAATAGCAGCAGTTATTATTTCCTTTGTCAGATTATCTCCAAGTTTACATAATTTATTTAAATTTCCTTCATCCGTCTTTCTGGCAGCAGCAAAGACTTTTTTTTTGCCAATTTCAAAGAAGGGTGAAGTTGTATCGCATCCTGTTAAAGCATGAATAGCAAGCAATGCTGAACAAAATTTCGGACCAAGTTTGGGATATATTAAATGAATTGGTATGTAACGTCTTAGATCAGTGGTTGCCGTGGATTTTCCTGTTTCAAACCAAATTTCAGGATTGTTTATTTGTTTTGCATAATGAGCTATGAAAAGAATAAATACATCTGCATCAGGAAACAAGGCTGACGATAGTACCCTCAGCTTCTCATATTCGTTTACAGATTCTCATCCATATCCTTCGGATGTGGAACTTGAACGGCAGCGTATGATAAGCTCACTAAATTATGATCTCAACAGCATTGTCCAATGGAGAATCAAAAACCGCGTAGAATTTAATACTTCTAAAACTCAATGTTGTCTCCTGTCGTTAAAGCGAAACCCACCCCTAATGCCGCTATCCATAGGCGGCACTTGCATCGAGGAAACCGAACAGCTCTCAGTTCTCGGTATGTGTGTCACAGACCACCTTTTGTGGAATGACCACATATTTGATGTCGCCAAAAACGCTGCTAAGTGTTTAGGTTTTCTCCGTAGATGCAAGAAGTTTTTTTCCCCTTCTGATCTGGCTGTGATCTACAAAGCCTTTATTCGTCCAAAACTTGAGTACAATTCTCATGTTTGGGCAGGAGCTCCAAAAACTCACTTGAGTTTGTTGGACCGAATTCAAAAGAGAGCTTTAAAAATGATAGGCGAAAGATCTATAACAGAAACAATTACATCTCTCGAACACCGCCGTAATGTTTCGTATCTTTCTCTATTTTATCGCTTTTATTATAATCAGTGTTCTAGTGAAATAGCCAGTTGCATTCCCCCCTTAAAAAATTCAACCGTAATACTCGCGCTTCTAGGAATGCCCATCAGTTCACCCTCGAGCCCAACTTCGGACGTACTGTAATGTACAGAGATTCTTTCTTCAATCGCACCACACGAATGTGGAATGCTTTACCTGACTCGACTTTCCCCTCCCATTTCGATGTGCAAACGTTCAAAACCAATGATCGGAGATACCGATCCTTCTAAATCCTAATCGCTCGTGCTGTGTTAAAAACATTTTAAGGGTAGCCATAACCCCTTTTGCGCGCGTGGAATATAAAAAAATAAAAAAAAAAAAATACTACTGAAAGTTGTGATTACTGACTTCGGGCATAGCTTATATGACAAATAATTCGTGAAGTATCTGCTTCTGTTTGATTCGAAAATAAAACGTCTGCATCAAGTACACCAACCGAAGAAAACAAGTATCTATTCCAAGCCATGATGAAAATGAATGGTCAAAAAGTTTTCATACGAACCCACGTAAAAAGAAGACGACGAGGAGACACAAGTAACAGTAAGGCTCAGAGATTGCGCAAGGTTTAAAATTTGTTTCTACAGTTTTGCTTTGACTAATTTAAAAAAAAAAATTGTTGGAACATCTTTGCTCCGTCTTTCTTTTTTAGGTATAAAATAACTACACACAAGAACAAAAGTCTTCTACATAATAACAATTTAATTATATTTTAGCTCATACTTTTTCTCTGACTGAAATAAATATTGACAATAAAAATAGATTTAAGAAATAAAAAGGATTCCGCTCCTTCTAAAAAACACCCTTTCAACATAAATATTTTTATGAACTCTTGTTTTCATGCCTAGTAAAACATTTATTCCATGTTTCAACATAAGCATAACATTATTTCCATACTATTTTTGAAAATACAATCATGCTTTTATAAAAAAGACTATAACTTTTTTGTTTGAAGTCACATCGAATTAATTTTTATTTTATTAGATTCAGCCTTAAAAACTACCCTAATATCATGTGCCATAGGCTTTGGTTGCACCATAACAAATATTTGAGTGTGATAAACTCCAACCTTCCTCTACTCTCCTACTTTTTCCCCTTTTAAAAGCGACTACTAAAAAATCCGAAGCGTGAATTTAGTGTAACTTTGGATATGCTGCGTCGACACTCATCTTAAGATTTTATGTATTACTTTTTTTGAGGTTTTGGCAATATTTTTGCTTTTACTCATAACATATATAATTCAACTCGTATCTTCTAAACTATTGGTCTTACAAAAATAAGTGCCAACACCTTATTTGTGTAAAATTGTATAAGCTATTATTTGTGTCTTGGCTTTTTTCTGTAAAGTTGATAATTTTTGAGATATTTAAAAACAGGTGCAAATTCTCGTTTAACCCCTTTTACCCCCCTCACGAAAAAATTTGTGGGTGAAATGAAGACAAATGTTTACCACATGTTAAGGACATCTAAATAAAGCTTTCCAAAGAATTTTTTTTTTACAATTTTTTTCTAATTTTTCTGGGTAAAAAATGAAATATCGAAAACAGTGTGCAGGCACCTTTAAAGCAGGATTTGGGACCAGTTATAGCTATCATTGAAAACAATCAATGAACATATAAATTGTCAATTTTAAGAGATTTTGGAGAAAAAATAAATGATTATTTTGATGTCAAAGTAAAGCTATTTGACTTAATAATTATTTCTTGGTAAAACAAAATTCAATTTGGCACAACTTTTCTCATAAAATGACTTAATTTTTCAATGATGAACTACTTTACCAATGATCATTGACCAAATTAAAAGTTACTTTATGGGGAAGATGTAGGTCAAAATGATTTTTTTTTTTTGAGGAGAAATAATTTTGAAGTCGTAAGATATATTTCTGCATTTAAATATTCAATGATTAAACTTTCGAATGGCCTCAAAATTAACAGCTAACAATGATGGTTTCCAATGATAGCTAAACTGGGGCCTTTGAACATGTTCCGCCAGAGTAATTCTGGGAAACTTTTAACCATAGTACTCTTATATAATATACTTTCGATTAGTATGTGTTAGATAGAAGAAGATGAAGAAATTTAAATATTAAAATGTTGAAATTACTTCTGTTTTAAGTGAAGTGAATGAATAAAATTCAATTAAAAAGTACAAGTGACCTCAACTCCAGAAATTATTGTGTTTCGCCCAAGGTATAACAGTGGGCTCTTCAGTCAGTCTTTTATACCCTACTAAGACACAAATTTTGGTCGATGTTTACCGACTCTTATAAAAATCACAGCAAAAAGATACTGTGAATTTTATTATTCTAGGGGAATTTGTTTAAATTCGTGGATCTAGAAAATAAATACCCGTGGTCAGGTTTTTTATAATAAGAAGATGAAGAAATTTAAATATTAAAATATTGAAATTACTTCTGTTTTAAGTGGAGTGAATGAAAAAAATTCAATTAAAAAGTACAAGTGACCTCAACTCCAGAAATTATTGTGTTTCGCCCAAGGTATAACAGTGGTCTCTTCAGTCAGTCTTTAATACCCTACTAAGACACAAACTTTGGTCGATGTTTACCGACTCTTATAAAAATCACAGCAAAAAGATAATGTGAATTTTATTATTCTAGTGGAATTTGTTTAAATTCGTGCACCTAGAAAATAAATACCTGTGGTCAGGTTTTTTATAATAAGAAGATGAAGAAATTTAAATATTAAAATATTGAAATTACTTCTGTTTTAAGTGGAGTGAATGAATAAAATTCAATTAAAAAGTACAAGTGACCTCAACTCTAGAAATTATTGTGTTTCCCCTAGTATAATAAAATTCAGAGTATCTTTTTGCTGTGATTTTTATAAGAGTCGGTAAACATCGACCAAAATTTGTGTCTAAGTAGGATATAAAAGACTGACTGAAGAGCCCACTGTTATACCTTGGGCGAAACACAATCATTTCTGGAGTTGAGGTCACTTGTACTTTTTAATTGAATTTTATTCATTCACTCCACTTAAAACAGAAGTAATTTCAATATTTTAATATTTAAATTTCTTCATCTTCTTATTATAAAAAACCTGACCACGGGTATTTATTTTCTAGATGCACGAATTTAAAAAAATTCCCCTAGAATAATAAAATTCACAGTATCTTTTTGCTGTGATTTTTATAAGAGTCGGTAAACATCGACCAAAATTTGTGTCTTAGTAGGGTATAAAAGACTGACTGAAGAGCCCACTGTTATACCTTGGGCGAAACACAATAATTTCTGGAGTTGAGGTCACTTGTACTTTTTAATTGAATTTTATTCATTCACTCCACTTAAAACAGAAGTAATTTCAATATTTTAATATTTAAATTTCTTCATCTTCTTATTATAAAAAACCTGACCACGGGTATTTATTTTCTAGGTGCACGAATATAAACAAATTCCCCTAGAATAATAAAATTCACAGTATCTTTTTGCTGTGATTTTTATAAGAGTCGGTAAACATCGACCAAAATTTGTGTCTTAGTAGGGTATAAAAGACTGACTGTCAGCCCATTGTTATACCTTGGGCGAAACACAATAATTTCGGGTGTGTTAGATAGAGTTATCTTTCAGTCGCCACTCAAGTCTGAAAATGGGAGCTAGTTGCAGGTCTTAATGTAGGTATGTATGTCTTTAAATATATAATAAAAAAATGTTATTGCTTTTAGATATTTAATCTTTCTTTTATAAAACTAAAATTACTTATACCTATACATCACGCAACTATGTATAAGTAGGTGCAAACCAAGTTAAATAATAAAATAGTAATGAAAAGAACATGAATTGAAAATATAAATTATTAGCATTTGGTCTTATGTCTAAAAAAAAATTGGCCTTATGGCACTTTTCAAAGCGACATAACGCCAACTCTTATGATTTGGCACCAAATCAACCCCAGTATGTCAATTTACAACGAAAATAAATTTAAAATAGAAACACAGTCAATAAACCTCCAATTCAGGCGGCCAGCGTGGAGGATTTCAGCCAAAAACCCCCTTAAAAGATTTTGCGGAAAGCATCTTTAACAAAAATTATAAAAATAAAACATCGACCCAAAGAAAAACATTGAAAAAAAGAATCGATTGTATTTTGCAACCCTTCAATCAACATCAAAATTCAAAGAATTAGAAAATGGCTTAGATAACATCATCTGTTATATAATCAGCTTAGCAGAAGTAAGGTTACAAGGCGAAAGTATACACGAACTCAACAATGGAAATTTATTTGCCTACTATTATACGGTTAAAGACCTCTACGGCGCGTCGGTTTCCTTATAAAAAAGAATTTAAGAAAAATGTTCTAGAAATTAAAGGATTCAACGACCGTATAATAGGAATAAAAATAAGATTAGGAAAGTGTCACATATCCATTTTACGAGTCTATGCTCCAAGGTTCCAACTAAGAATGCAACTGATGAAGAATTAAACCGCTTTTATAATTCACTGGAGTCAGCAACAATAAACTTTAAAAAACAGAAATAGTATTAACAATCGGAGACTTTAATGATAAATTAGGATTCAGAAAAGACGGATAAGAAGCAATTATGAGTGAATACGGATAAGGAAGTCGTAACGAAAGAGGAAGATGACTAATTGAATATATTTGGCAACAAAAACTCATTTTTGGAAACTCATTATTCTAAAAGAAGCCAACAAATCAGTGGACTTGGATTACACCAGATTGAAAACACAAAAATCAATATGACTGTGGAAGCACGATTGAATTGTATACGAATTGAATCAAAATGCCATAAATAAACTTTTAATTAAGATTAAAGGAAATTCAATTAGTTAAGTCTTTTACAAAGTTATTTTTAAGGTAGTATAATAGGTAGTAGAAAATAGTGGATACCCATTGTGGTATCCACAATGGTTAAATAGAAACTGAAATATTATACAATTTCTTTTTTCTAATGGTCATCTTTTTGCCAAGCATAAAGCGCAGCATTGCCAGATGCAATCTGCTACAGGATTCCCCCCTCAGTGACAACGATTTAGTACAAGATGTACGGCTTCGTCTAGGGTTTCATCCTGAAACGCACATGTAGTCCTGATTTTGTACCATATTCCTGAGTCGTAGAAATTAATTATTATTATTATACTTGGAGCAGCGGTGAAAGACACTAGGTGCTACCTAGGAGGTCTTTTACATTTGATCCTTTTGTAAAATGTGTGTATTAAGGAACGATTAAGGAGCAACCTAAGTCTTCCTTAATATTCAAATATTACTGTTATCAGTTTGTGTTATTAACTTTCATGTAACTTTTTAGTCGTTTAATAAAATATTGGAACTTCAACTATGAAGAATCCTTTCATTTATTAAAAAATAAGAGAAGAAGAGAATCACGCTCTACAATTTTCTTTTTCTAGCATTTTACGGTTCACTCGTCTGCCTAGCATCTATCGTATGAAAAAACACACGTTCACTGACAAGAAAATGCCAAAAATCGAATTCGATACTCGATACTTTACTCGATATCTTAAGAAGGAATTCCGAATGCAGATAATTCGGTAACGTTTAGCTCACTCACTGATGCGGTAATTCGGCCCCTGTTTCTCGTGCAGGTGTACTATGGCGTGAGCGAGATCGATTTTGATGTCTTTTGCCTCTTCCCCTGATATTCGCTTTAATCTCCGCTATTCCTTTTACTACAAAGAACATTTTTGCTGGTTTGACGATGACTTAGCATGTGAGGTCATTGCAGAAACGGTATTATTGCCTTGACTTGCTTCGCCTACTTTATCGGCAAGAACAGCTAATTGAGGTGGCTTATCGCTACTTACGGTTTATATACCGCTCGTTGCAGCAGGCAAATGCTGCATCCATAATGCTTTAAGAAGGTCATTTTTTTTTCCTCAGAATCCGCAAATCTTTCGATGAGTCTATTTTTTAGGGTGTCATACATTTGTTCGGCTGGTGGTTACTTTATGCTGTCCTCTGTAATTAGCACCAGCAAATTAGAATGCGACCCTTGTGAACATTTCATGAACTACACAAAATTGCCGCTACCACAGATAAACCGAGGATTCTCATGTACACTAGCGCCGCCATAGGTATTTACTAGTCTGATTGACATTTCTCTTGCCATAAGTGGAAGTGTAATTTAAACCAAGCTCTGAATAAAGTTTTAAAATTTTGCTAAAAATTTTCACTCCGTCGAAATCGCAGATAAAATTTTGTTAGTGGCGAGACAACTTAAAGGAAGTGGTATTAGCATTTATCGCGAACAGTCTTTGATGTACCGAAAGAAGAGACAAACAGTAAACGATATCAAAAATAAACTATTGCAAATTAATCCGCAATCTAAAATAAACGTTAAGGGTAATAAATTGCAAATAAACAATCACCAATTTGTCTATAAAATATCAAGAGGACTAATTGTCAAAACGCACGGGGAGATGACATTCGTAAACAACATGTTTGGTGACAGATCTTCTGAGATTTTTGACTGCTGCGAGGGAGCGAAGCTAGCTACAGTTGAAAATCAATATATACCATCGGGCTCTCAATCGAATGCAGCGCCACCTGGGAGTCAGCTTTCACAATAGGACAAAACTGTCGTCTGCCAAAATTTTAAAAACTTTTTCAATTTAACAATTTTAGCGTATAATATTACAGGTCTTAAAAGTAAAATTATGCAGACTGATTTTTTTAAGTGTATTTTAAATTTTGATATATTTATTTTATTAGAAACATTTTTAGAAGAAAAATTTGAAACCGAATATTTTAAATACTTTAAAGATTATAAATTAAATTTTACTCCAGCGATCAGACCAAGTGTACATGGGAGAGCGAGTGGATGTATTTTGTGTGGCATAAAATCTAAAGTTTTAAACTTTGTTCAATTTAAAAATATTTGTAATAGACTTGTTATTCATATACCAAATAATAATCTAAACTTTTATATTATCCCAACATACCGTAATTGCAATAACTTTTGATGATTTGTCTAGCTTTATGTGCAATTCCCCCTGGGACAATATTATTGGTGACCTCAATGCTCGAATTGGTAATTATCAAAATCCTTCTGTTCATTTCTTACAAACCCAACTGAATTTTGAACAAAACAAACTCCAAAGATGAAACAATAAATAGAAATGGCAGATTGTTAAAAAAATTTCGAAGATTTCGGTTTGTTTTTGCTAAATGGGGTGACGAAAGGCGACAAATATGGCGAACTAACCTTTATTAGCGGCCAAGGACAATCGTGTATTGACTTTTGTGCAGTATCTGGCGCATGGTTGAACGTTATAAACGATTTCATGATTCTCTTGGATAATTTTTCAGCCCACTTACCCCTTTTAGTGAATGCGCATTTTGATAATAGAGTGCAGCCAAGGAACCCAAACAATTTCCGTAAACTTAAATGGATTGAGAACAATGCTCTTCGTTACAGAGCACTCCTGGATGAACACTGTAATCGACTCCGTCACCAATCAACATGCAATCAGAAGAAATAGAGGAAAACATTTCGAGAGTAATTTTCGCTTCGGCACCAGCGTTAACAGTACATATTCGTCTATCATTCCTAAATGCAAATGGTTTGATAAGGACTGTAGCAAGCTCCGCAAGCTTTCGTTCAAGTTATTTAAACTATTTAGATCCACAAATGCTACTGCATTTAAAAACCTGTACCTGCGTGCTAGTAAGGATTTTAAACAACTTTGCTCCATCAAAAAAACGGATTACCTTAAAAATATTGCTGCGCAGTTACATATTAGTAAAAATTCTAAGGATTTCTGGGCCAACGTACGCGAACTTAGAAAATGGCAACGAGGTATGAAGTTTTCTCTTGAAGCTCAGACTCTAGCAGTTCATTTTAGAACTCTATTGCCGACTCAAGAGAATCTCATATCCACAGCTTCGCACTACAGGGCACGAAGGTTTTGGAACTGGATGCATCCATATCTTTAAGAGAAATGGAAGAAACTATCAAGCAAATGAAAAACAACAAAGCCCCAGGAAGTGACCGTATCTCAGTTGAATTTTTCAAAAACTGCAATGACCAATTCAAAGTCTACTTTTTAAGTTTTTTTAACCGGGTTTACGATAGTGCCTGTGTTCCGTCTAGTTTCACGAAAGCCCTTATCTTTGCAATATACAAAAAAGGAGAGATCATAATCAAGCTGATAACTATAGGGGAATTTCTATTCTCAATTCACTAAGGAAGATATTTGCTGGGATTCTCTATGGAAGACTTTCTAACTGGATTGAAAGTACTAATCGACTCAGCATTTTTTAAGCTGGTTTTCGTTCTGGATTTGCCACAGTAGATCACATTTTTGCCCTGATAAACATTGCAAGATATCGAATGGAACAAAAGAAGAAACTATACGTATGCTTTGTTGATTTTAAAGCTGCGTTTGACACAGTGAACAGACAAGCTTTGATTTACAAATTGGCTACACTTGGAGTATCTCGTAAGTTTTTGATGCTCTATCTCAATTTTTTGGCGACTCTTGTGCAACAGTTTGGGACGGGTCCAATTTGTCCGAGTGATTTTCAACTTCTGCAGGTGTCCCTCAAGGATGCATCTTGAGTCCTTTATTGTTTGCATTGCTCATTGATGATATCAGTGATATTCTTCCCGGAGGCATAATCTTTGCGGGAAATCTTATTAAGGTGATACTCTACGCCGATGACCTGGTCTTGCTTGCTTGGACCTGGTCAACAGGCTACAGTCCTATTGTGAAGCATGGGATCTTCAAATAAACGTCCAAAAAACGAAGGCTATGGTTTTTGAGAGCAGAAAAGGAAGAAGAAAACCGGAAGAAGCCTGGTGACTCAGGAACGAGCGAATTGAAACTGTGCGAATTTAAATATTTAGAAGTGCTTTTAACTTAAAATCTAAACCTTGGAAGGCACGTGAAGGAAAAAAGCAGTGAAGCCAAGTTGGCACTCAACATAATTTGGCCAAAATTCTTCGGGAACTAAAATATTGACCATTCGTCCAAGTATCAAGTGTTCAATGCAACTGTCAACACCTGCATGTGCTATGGAGTACAAGCTTTCGGAGTTAAACATTTCGAAGAATTTGAAGCAGTCCAACGAATTTTCTTCAAACGTGTTTTCCGACTACCAAATTCAATGCCAACTTATGCGATACATGTGGAATCTGGATTACCACCTATCTATATACGAAACCTTAAAGCCAGCTCAGATTATTTGATAAGAGTGATGAGGAGAAGTGACACCAATCTCCATAAATTGATCTTGGTAAAATGACTTCAGGTGCATCATTCTTCTTTCAGAGAATGGTACCAGCTGGCCTTACCACACGACGTCGTCTGTCTTTAACAGAAAGCAATGTTAACGAGTGGGGGAGTATTTTTCATACAATCATTGCAAGAATAGATGATAAACTATTTGATCAACACCTTACCAGAGCATCTTCATCGACCTCAAGAAATGTATACAGGAACCTTAATCATCACATGTTTACTGAAGAAAGCTATTTCAATATAAGATATTCATCGGAGGTCATAAGCACAATTTTCCGAGCAAGAGTTGAAATTCGCAACCTAAATTTCATTCCTCATAGACCAGATCTTCCGCAAATATGTAACCTGTGCAACAGAAAAGAATTAGAAGTAATTTACCATTTTGTTGCAGTATGTCCAGTCTTACAAGAACTACGACGTTTGTATTTTTATGAAAGTGTCTTGCCCGATGATACTCTGTATGAAATTTTAAATGGCAGTAGGGGCTAACATGTATTGTATAAATTCTGCAATCATGCTTTAACATATCGTAATAGCTTTTAAAGCTCTATCAGTTATTGCCGTTTAGGGTCTTTTTTTTACATTAAAATCATCTAAATTGTTATCTTTTATGTTTCAAATCATTTAAAATTGTTATTTTTATGTGGTAAGTCATTAAAATTCCAAAAAATATTACTCGCTTTCCATCTAAAGTAGTTTAAAATTAAACTATATTTTTAGTAATTATTTTTCTATTTGTTAACCATTTTGTAACCTTAATAACATTTTCCTTATATTTTTTTAATCTTTATTTAATTTTTATTTCAAATGTCATATCCGGCAGACGGCAGAAGCCATGTCTGTATTCATAAGTAAAAATGTATAAATCTGATGAAAGAAAAAACAATAAGGAATCTATCTGTCTATCTATCTATCTATCTATCTATCTATCTACTAGTCTTAATACTTGAATTGAAAAATTGGGATTCAATCTGCGAAAACCACAATTCAGGGCTTGTGCGCCAGAATAGTTGGACCCTTACAGAAACCTTCCCAAGTAACATCGTTGGAGCTTGTTGAAATAAATCTGTTCTTCTACAGCTACAATAAGTGTAATCTAAGGCTATATAGTCTAAGAGCCAGCAGCAGATTTTGGTCGTGAAAGGAATCCAAAAGATATGAAAAGTATAGGTAGTCCTGGTGAAGGTGATAACGAATACGTTCGTCTTCCAGCATGTAGTGGCCCCGTTACCACGTAAAAGTCCATCAAAAGTACAACTTTTCTGAAAATTGAAATCGGGTGGGAAACCATTTCAAATGTAATACAACTTGACGCCATGAACTCCCTGATTACAAAACTGGTTTCGATAGACGTGTAGGTGGCCCCAAAACCCAGACAGACGTCCCCGAAAACGCGTTTTTTTTCGCGCTTTTAGGCTTTTGGGAAACCACCTGAAATTGATCACAGCTTTTAGCCATTGACTCCCTGAGTGTGAATATGTACGTGACAGACCCCGCAGTTTCGCCAAACTGCTGAAAAGCGCGATAAAAGTCGAGGATGTAATTACTAGTTTATCAAAAATATTAAAGATACAAATATCTTGAAATGCATCTCAATTTAAAGGGCTTGACTCCCTGAGTTGAAAGAAAAAACAATAATAATATTTGAAGGCGAGTTTTATCGTGGATTTCAATAGTTTGGCGTAACTCAAAACGTCTGTCAGTTTAATTTTCCGACTCAGGGAGTCAAGGCCTATAAATTGAGATGCATTTCAAGAGATATATAATAATAATAATAATAATAATAATAATAATAATAATAATAATAATAATAATTTTAACTATATGCCTGTAAGACCTCAGGTCTTTTAAATGAAATGCACGGCACTAGTTAGAAGGAATAGAAGGAAAGGAAAGTTTTTTTGTTGGCACAGTGGATTGAGAATTAGATGTTTATTATCTCATTAAATTCCACGGGTGGCATCCAGTTGAAGTTGGGGAATATAGAAAAGAATGCTACCTAGACTGGGGATCGAACCCACACGTCCAGGTTAGCAGTCAAACACTATATCCACTGTGCCATTGCCACAGATTTGTATTAATAATCTAATTGATAAACTAGTAGTAACATCCGCGAATTTTATCGCGCTTTTCAGCAGTATGGCGTAACTCAAAACGTCTGTCAGTTACATTTTGCAACTCAGGGAGTCAAGCCCTTTAAATTGAGATACATTTCAAGATATTTGTATCTTTAATCTTTTTGATAAACTAGTAATTACATCCGCGACTTTTATCGCGCTTTTCAGCAGTTTGGTGAAACTCAAACGCCTGTAACTTATAAAATCACTTTCTTGAGTCAGAACCTTTTAATTGGTACACATTTAGAGAAGCTACCACTAATATACAATTAAAAAATAAATAATAACATCCGCGAATTATATCGCGTCTGTCAGTTTGTTTTGGGTGAAGACCTTTTGATTTTGATACATTTCAAGTGGTTTCCCTCAAAATCCGCGATTTATTTCACGACTTAACGGCTGTTGGGTGACACTATAAACTCCTTTTTTTATACATTAATACTCTGGTAGTCAAGACCTTCCGATTGCGATACATTTTGGTGGCATACATCAATTATCTAAAAATTTCAATACAAAATCCGCGACTTTTTGGGACCACTTAGACGTCTGTCATGTACATATTCGCACTCAGGAGGTCAAGATTTTTCGATTGTGATACATTTCAAGTGGTTTCCTTTTTGACACAAAACGCCAAAAAAAAAAACCCTTTATCAGGGACGTCTATCGGTGGTTTTGGGGCCACTTAGACGTCTGTCACGTACATATTCACACTCAGGGAGTCAATGGCTTTAAGTTGTGATCAATTTCAGGTTGTTTCCTAAAAGCCTAAAAACGCAAAAAAAAACCCGTTTTCAGCGACGTCTGTCTGGGTTTTGGGGCCACCTACACGTCTGTCGAAACCAGTTTTTTAATCAGGGAGTTCATAGCGTCAAGTTGTAATACATTTGAAATGGTTTCCAACCCGATTTCAATTTTCAGAAACGTTGTACTTTTGATGCACTTTTACGTGGTAACGGGGCCACTACATGCTGGCAGACGAACGTATTTGTCATCACCTTCACCAGGACTATACTATTAAAATCTTTTGGATTCCTTTAACGACCAAAATCTGCTGCCAGCTCTCGGTCTAATAGCTCTGTAAAAAATATTGCTTTATAACTGATGTTCTTGAACTGTTTAAGCTCTAAGAACTAATAACTTCTCAAGATTAAAAAATATGCTCTTTTAATACAGTTCATACGATCCATAAACGAACAAACTCTAAATATCAGCAGTCAACGTAGCATTATAGAGCTTTCAACAACACATGGGCAAAATAATTACGCATGCGCCTACCAAAATGACAAAAAATAGCATTAATAGAGCCACGCAAAATACCGTATAGAGTTGAATACTAATACTTTTACACACATACTTCATAAAATAATAACGGATGCGCATTGTGAATTGTAAAAAAAAAGCATTAAGTGCCTGTCCACATTGGATTTTTAATGCTAGGTGCATGCATTGAGACAGGTAGATTTAATGTGTGTGAAAAAGAGATGGGTAGATTCCACCCAAATTGCACCGATACGCCACTTTCAAACAATATTCTCGGATTCAACATGATAGATTGTTTATTGTGTGATTGAAAGATAGATAGATTTCAAGGGTGGGAGATAGAGATGGGTGGATTGAACTGAGAGGATTTTCTCTTCATCGTATGGACACAACGAACATATTAACACCAAGCATTAAAAATCCAATGTGGACAGGCACTAACAGAGCATTTATAAAGCTGAATAAAAAAAAAAAAGCACGTGCGCATTGTATTATGCTTTAAGCATAATGAGAAATAAAATAGTTGGTCATGCGAATTCAGTTCTTACCAGTCATGGTGCGGTACTAAACCTTGAAGCCATTTGAAGTAGATTAGACTTCGCCTACGCGGATAAAAGACCAATACATATTTTAAATCATGAATTAAGTATCATAACACAGGGCAAAAAAACGTTAACAGAATTCTATAATGAAGTTACAGAAAAATTGACATTAATAATAAATAAAGTTATAATGACATACGGAACTTACAGTGAAACCACGGAGAAATTCAATGAATCATAAAGGAAAAATGCATTATTAGCATTCATAAATGGTTTTCATCAGCCAATGTCTGATACAGTATTTAGTATGAAACCTGAAGATTTGCCAAAGGCATTAGCCCAGGCTCAAGAGTTAGAAAGCAACAAAACAAGAAGTAGATTTCTGAATCAATACAATCAAAGAAATAATGTTAGAGACGAAACATACAGTAATATATTAAGATACCAACAAAAACCCCAACATAGTCATCAACAGGGCAAGTTTTTCTATGTTAAAACATATTTTTTTTGGATAAACAAAGAAGAAATCAATTGAACTAGTTTTTCAAATCAGTAAATTCCCTTATATAATGGCTTACCATTGCCTAGATCCATTCAAGTTTTGAATAAAAGTTCAGAAACAATTCCATCCGCAGTAACTATTTCAGATACTGTAACTTTATCTAATATAAATACAGATCCTGGGCCTACCAAAGCTGTCTCTAAACCTAAGTTCATTTTTATTTCTCGCCTTGAACCTGACATCGTTCCTGACGACATCGTATCTCACTTAATAGCTTACAACTGTATTTCTTCGAATACTGCTATCAAGTGTACAAAAATTAGCAAAGTGATTAGTTTTGTGTCATCTTTTAAAATAGTAACCTATTCTTCATACTTCGAGTCTATTTGCGATATACGTAATTGGCCTTCTGAAGCTCTAATAAAAGAATTTTCTATTAGGAATAATAGATCCACGCATAATTTACCCAAGAACTCATCTTCAAAAAACTTAATAGGATAACCCTCTTCTATCAAAATGTAAGAGGGCTTCGAAGCAAAAAGGTTGATATTTTTATGAATTCTCAAGCGTTTTCTCATGAAATCTTTATTTTGACGGAAACTTGGCTCAACTCAAGCTTTTTGGACACAGAACTTTTTAATCAAGAGTTCCTAGTATACAGAAAAGATCGTCATGATGACAAACCAAATGAAGTGGGAGGTAGTGTTTCGATAGCTGTTCGTAATAAAATTATGTCATCATCTGTCGTATTCCCTTGAACCTCTCTATTGAGTTAGTTTGTATAAAATTAACTCTTGACTCCAAAATCGTGTATTTACTTAACGCATATATTCCTCCAAAAAGTATGAGTGCAGTTTTTGATGAGCTCTCTTTGGCCTTAGACTTTGTAATTGACTTGTCTTGCTCAAACAGCAACATTCCACTTATAGGTGATTTTAATCTACCCCATATACAGTGGATTTCTTCTGAAGATGAATCTTACCAAGAAACCTCTTTAACTTCATCACAAACTGAACTTACCTCTCTTGATAAATTTAGTTGCACTGACTTACAGCAAGTAAGCTGTATTAAAAACTCTAAAAATCGAATTCTCGATTTAGTATTTTACACTGACGCTATTAGCTCTCTAGTGCTAGAGTCTAGTTCTGGAATTACTAATAAAGATAAAGATAAATATCATCAGCTTAAAACTCTCCGGAATAAAAGAAATAGAGCATGGAAATTATATTTAAAAACTCTTTCACCTCTTGACCACAATGCCTACATAGTCATTTTTGAAGAATTTAAAGCCTTTTCGAAAACTCTACACTAACCATGTTAACGAAATGGGTAGTTCTCTGAAAGATGACCCTAGGACATTTTGGAAATTTGTTAATTTAAAAAAAAAAATCAGATGACTATCCGGCAAATTTAACTTATGAAAATTGCTCGTTAAAAGAACCCATTGATATTTGTAATGCCTTTGCAAAAAATTTTCGTAATTCTTTTGTTGACACACCTCTCGATGTTGATGAAGATTATTTCAGAAATGTACACACCTATGCCCAAACGAATTGTAGTAATATTCCCGTTACACGGAGAACTGTTTTGGACATTCTTTCATCTTTAAATTATGATTACCCGTCGGGTCCAGATGGAATTCCCCCAATACTATTAAAATAGTGTAGACATACATATACTTGTCCAACCACTTCAATTTTTGTTCCAGTTTTCTATTGAATCAGGAAAATTTCCTTGTTTATGGAAAAACTCCTTTCTTATTCCGATTTTCAAAAAAGGCGACAAATCTGATATTAAAAACTATAGGCCCATATCGAAACTTTCTTGCATTATAAAGCTCTTTGAACAAGTTGTATGTGAGAGCTTGGCATTCCACAGTAATAATATAATTTGTAACCAGCAGCATGGGTTTATGCGAGGAAAGTCTACGGTAACAAATCTCCTCACATTCTTGCATAAATGTTCCAATTAATTGGAAAAAGGAAATGAAGTTAATTGTGCTTATACAAATTTTTCTAAGGCATTTGATCAACTTAGTCACAATATTATCATCTTCAAACTTTAAGCGTTGGGTTTTCCACTTCGTTTTATAGCAAGGATAAAGTCATATCTTGTGAATAGATCTTACGAAGTCAAATTTAGGAACACTTTTTCAAACTCATTTCGTGCTCACTCGGGTGTACCTCAAGGAAGTCATCTGGGCCCGTTTCTATTCAATCTAGCTATTAAAGGTAGGTTTCCCTTGCATTTTTATGTTAGCGTGTTGACTGATTGTTACATAACTTTGTTATTTGTGAAGGTAATTTGTTGAAAGTTGACTTTTTTGGTAATAAATAAATATACCCACATACGTACATCATTAAAAATTATATAAATAGTAAATTCAATACTTTTATGAAGAGAAGTGATTTATTTTTTTATAAAATGGGACTCAATTTTGCAAAATATAGGACTGCTATTACAATACATTTTTTATTATTTTGTTTGGTTTTATGAAAGTAGTAAACTTGTTTTAGGGATTAACCCAAATCATGTGAAATTGTTTAAATTATATCACTTTGAACGAACGTTTTTCAGTATAACTTACAAGATTATAGAATATGAATTCAGGCATACAGTGAATCCTTTTGAATTCATGTGTAGCTTGTTAAACAGGGTGTTTTAACAGAAAAATTGCAATATTCCCATTTTTTAACTTCAAAGTCATGGGTTTCCCAGGTTTAATTTTAATAATTTTGATGTTCATTTTTATATAGTCTTTTGAATAATCTAAGGCATAGACCTTTCAAAAAAAAATTCATTAAATTTTCTCATTAAAGATAGCAATTTAACATTTTTAGGCGTGCAATGTTACTGTGAAAAAAGGAGAATCTTTACAGATTTAAATTGTTTTTATTATTTTTGTTTGATATTTTTTCTATTAGATTTAATTAAAAAAAGTCATTACATCTATTAG
Source organism: Melangyna quadrimaculata (assembly GCA_949320155.1). Taxonomy (NCBI): domain Eukaryota; kingdom Metazoa; phylum Arthropoda; class Insecta; order Diptera; family Syrphidae; genus Melangyna; species Melangyna quadrimaculata. The sequence continues at coordinate 110,738,057 of OX439485.1, forward strand.
TTTTTTTTATATACATTTTCGAAAAAAGGTCTTTTTTGCGTTTTTGTACCAAAAACCTCTTTCCACGCACACAAAGAAGTTTGCAGTTCAGAAGAAATCCACTGCAGTAACAGCGCCAACTCTCTTTGGTCTTTCTCCAAAACCAATATCGCACATGCGCTCTATAATATTATTTTGTTCTTGTTTTTTTGTCATTATGAATGAAGTTTTTTTTTTCGATTTCTCATCTCGCGACATAAACAGAATATTATAAAAAAAAACCTATTGTGGGTGGGATATTTTTTTGTTTAGGGGGGTTCACACTCATCGACAAGTTCATCAACTCGTGTCGAATCGTCACATAATTTGTAATGTGAACACAAGTTGAACGACTGTTGGAAGTTTTTCAAATTTTTTGATATTTTGCTCGGTCGAGCGACTGCTGTAGCTAATGTGAACACTAGTTGAACAACTGATATGTCTGAAAATTTGAATTTTAGTGTTTCTTTTCAATAGGGGGGTTCACACTCATCAACAAGTTCATCAACTCGTGTCGAAACGTCACATAATTTGTAATGTGAACACAAGTTGAACGACTGTCGGAAGTTTTTCAAATTTGTTGATATTTTGCTCGGTCAAACGACCGCTGTAGCTAATGTGAACACTAGTTGAACAAATGATATGTCTGAAAATTTGGATTTTAGTATTTCTTTTTAATTTTTATGTGAGATTCATAGAGAATGGGTTGAAATAGAAGTAAACCCACAAAAAGAAGGGAGAAAATATGAATTTCCTTCGCTGAAACTGGTGCAAAAAGTTAAATCTACGCCGTGTTTGCTTTTTGAAAATTTATTTACAAATTAAGTTGATGAGGCGGTCGTTGAATGTGAACGCTAGCAATACAACTCAGGTTGATCGACTTGCCGATGAGTGTGAACCCCCTAAATTGTGTATGTGAGATTCATAGAGAATGGGTTGAAATAAAAGTAAACCCACAAAAGGAAGGGAGAAAATATGAATTTCCATCACTGAAACTAGTACAAAAAGTTAAATCTACACCGTATTTGCTTTTTGAAAATTTATTTACAAATGGAGTTGATGAGGCGGTCGTTGAATGTGAACGCTAGCAACACGACTCAGGTTGATCGACTTGTCGATGACTGTGAACCCCCCTTTTAGCTGAAAAGTCTTTTGGATGGAGGGAGGAGGAGTAAACAAAGTATATGGCACATGCACCTGCATTTATTTTTTTGTGTCTTCTTTTCCGTTTCATCCTGCAGTAAAGTAGATAATTTGAGAAAAAAACCTGTTCTTCCATACACATCCATGTTATTTTTTTCAACTTGCCATAAGGGGGGTTCACACTCATCGACAAGTTCATCAACTCGTGTCGAATCGTCACATAATTTGTAATGTGAACACTAGTTGAACAACTGATATGTCTGAAAATTTGAATTTTAGTGTTTCTTTTCAATTGTGTATGTGAGATTCATAGAGAATGGGTTGAAATAAAAGTAAACCCACAAAAGGAAGGGAGAAAATATGAATTTCCATCACTGAAACTAGTACAAAAAGTTAAATCTACACCGTGTTTGCTTTTTGAAAATTTATTTACAAATGGAGTTGATGAGGCGGTCGTTGAATGTGAACGCTAGCAACACGACTCAGGTTGATCGACTTGTCGATGACTGTGAACCCCCCTTTTAGCTGAAAAGTCTTTTGGATGGAGGGAGGAGGAGTAAACAAAGTATATGGCACATGCACCTGCATTTATTTTTTTGTGTCTTCTTTTCCGTTTCATCCTGCAGTAAAGTAGATAATTTGAGAAAAAAACCTGTTCTTCCATACACATCCATGTTATTTTTTTCAACTTGCCATAAGGGGGGTTCACACTCATCGACAAGTTCATCAACTCGTGTCGAATCGTCACATAATTTGTAATGTGAACACTAGTTGAACAACTGATATGTCTGAAAATTTGAATTTTAGTGTTTCTTTTCAATTGTGTATGTGAGATTCATAGAGAATGGGTTGAAATAAAAGTAAACCCACAAAAGGAAGGGAGAAAATATGAATTTCCATCACTGAAACTAGTGCAAAAAAGTTAAATCTACACCGTGTTTGCTTTTTGAAAATTTATTTACAAATGGAGTTGATGAGGCGGTCGTTGAATGTGAACGCTAGCAACACGACTCAGGTTGATCGACTTGTCGATGAGTGTGAACCCCCCTATAGACAAATTAGGAGAATTTTTTTGTTGGTTCGATGGTTTGTCAGAAAATTTTGAGAGTGGGGGGGAATGTTTTTTTAGCGCAATGCTCGTATCGTTGTCATTTTTTTGTTGCATTTTAAGTAGGTTTGGTGGTTGATTAGGAATATTGCAAAAGATTGGGTGGGTTTGAGATAATTGTTTTGTGAAAAAAAAAAAAATTGCACATTTGTGTAGCTTATCCGTATGAACCTATGTTTTTTATTGGCTCATCTGTTGGAAGGTTTTTTTTTAAATATCTGCCGTTAGAATTATTACGAGCCCAAACGCAAAATAGTTGGACTACCTATGATAAAAAAAAAAAAATCTGCTGGTTCTTAAATTCCATCGGCAATAAACTCAATATTTTGGTATTTTTTCTTTAGACATATTTATTTTAGACAGAAATAAGTAACAAAAACAAAATGACTTCAATTAAATAACCATATAGAACAATCTTTAAAAATAAAATAACGATTGATACATTTTTTTAAACGCAAAATAGTTGGCCTACGCGTCTTAATTTGTATTTACCATGGTGTTACGTCGCCTCTGGCCTTGATTACTGCTTCTATGCGTCAAAGCATTGTGTCAACTAATTTTTGACATTCTTCGGTACCAAAAGATTCCCAAATATTTATGATTTTAGCTTTTAGGCCTTGAAGAGTCCGACATAGTTCTTTTCGGAGGTTTTGTTTCATTTTATGCCAGACAGTTTCAATTGGCGAAAGGTCAGGGCTGCTGGAAGGCCATTCCAGTAAAGGAATTGCTTCAGCAGATAACCACGCCATTGTAGACCTTGCTGTATGGCAGGAAGCACCATCCTGTTGGAAAATGAAATCTCCATCACTAGTTTGAAGTCGTGGTATTGATTTTCATTTTCTCATTTTCCAGAATATCCCCGTACTTGGTAGTATTCCCTCGCCCAGACATGCATCCCCATATCATTAGAGATGCTGGAAACTTGACTGTTTTTTTAAGGCAATCTTTGTGAAAGGCCTGTTTGGAGTTTCGTATGACACGTTTTCGTTCGTCGCCCATGCAAACTTCAAACCTCGACTCATCACTCCAAATAACGGTCCGCCACTGACTTAAAGTCCAGTTCTTACGTTGCTTGGCACACTCTAGGTGCCTTTTTTTTGTTTAGGTGTTAAAAGTGGTTTTTTTTTTGGCCTATGTTTTAACGAATTAAAAAAGCTCTAATATAAATAAATCTAAAACAAACCTTATAAAATTTATATCCAATTTTTTTCATTGTCCGCTTACAAGTGTCGACTGAAACACTTTTTTGGATTCTTTCTCTCCATTCAACAGTTATTGCAGCAGCAGTTTGACGTCGATTTTCCTTTATTATTTTTTTTAAAACTCGGCAATCTCGAGGTTTCGCAATTGGTGGGCGTCCCGTTTTTGTACCAACCTCCACATTTCCACTATTTTTGGAACTTCGTGATAATGTTTCGAATTGATGAGCGAGGTAAATTAAATTGGTTTGCTATTTTGTAGCTCGACAATCCCATTTCAAAGGCTTTGACTATGGATTCCCTAAGGTCTCGTGATAATCCAACACCACGCACCATGATTGACACTAAATTGTTGCTGGCTTACTTAAAACAAGAGATGAATAAACAACAAAACAAGGGCTTGTCATTTTTTTAATAACGGTTAACTGAACATCTATTCAAATCGCCATAGGCCAACTTATTTGCATCCCATAGAGAGTAGTCCAACTATTATGCTCTTATCTTTGTCTAAGAGAATGCAACCTGAAGCCATGTGTGTTTTCTCAAATTGAGTTCTGTTTGGTCTTATTTACTCATTAAATGTAATTTATTACATTGACAACAAAATTTAATCAACAACTGCTTGGGACAGAAAATGAAGGTATGAATGTGTTTTATAATACAAATTCTATATACTACTGAAATACATCAGCCAAGTAGAAGGCTTAGCATTATTTAATTGGACTTGTTGAATTATTGATTCAATATAGCTTTTAACGGCCTTTAGTCCATAAAAATTGGCGTTTCGTCCCGGCGTTCTCACTTGGACTCTTCAGTTGACAGTGAGGGCCTTGTCAAGACGCAATTTTTATTAAGTTCAGTCCAGCTTACATCAATTTTAGGGCGAAAATCAATTGTGAACTATATCCAACCCAACTAGAATTTCTAATCAAGAATTGTTGGAAATTTTGTTACCCGTGGCCTGGCATTGTTTACATATGAGTGTGTTTTATAATACAAATTCTATATACTACTGAAATCCACCAGCGAAGTAGAAGACTTAGCATTATTTAATTGGACTTGTTGAATTATTGATTCAATATAGCTTTTAAAGGCCTTTAGTCCATACAAATTGGCGTTTCGTCCCGGCGTTCTCACTTGGACTCTTCAGTTGACAGTGAGGGCCTTGTCAAGGCGCAATTTTTATTAAGTTCAGTCCAGCTTACATCAATTTTACTGCGAAAATCAATTGTGAACTATATCCAACCCAATTAGAATTTCTAATCAAGAATTGTTGGAAATTTTGTTACCCGTGGCCTGGCATTGTTTACATATGAGTGTGTTTTATAATACAAATTCTATATACTTCTGAAATACATCAGCCAAGTAGAAGACTTAGCATTATTTAATTGGACTTGTTGAATTATTGATTCAATATAGCTTTTAACGGCCTTTAGTCCATACAAATTGGCGTTTCGTCCCGGCGTCCTCACTTGGACTCTTCAGTTGACAGTGAGGGCCTTGTCAAGTCGCAATTTTTATTAAGTTCAGTCCAGCTTACATCAATTTTACGGCGAAAATCAATTGTGAACTATATCCAACCCAACTAGAATTTCTAATCAAGAATTGTTGGAAATTTTGTTACCCGTGGCCTGGCATTGTTTACATATGAGTGTGTTTTATAATACAAATTCTATAAACTACTGAAATACATGAGCCAAGTATAAGACTTAGCATTATTTAATTGGACTTGTTGAATTATTGATTCAATATAGCTTTTAAAGGTCTTTAGTCCATACAAATTGGCGTTTCGTCCCGGCGTTCTCACTTGGACTCTTCAGTTGACAGTGAGGGCCTTGTCAAGACGCAATTTTTTATTAAGTTCAGTCCAGCTTACATCAATTTTACTGCGAAAATCAATTGTGAACTATATCCAACCCAATTGGAATTTCTAATCAAGAATTGTTGGAAATTTTGTTAACGGCCTTTAGTCCATACAAATTAGCGTTTCGTCCCGGCGTTCTCACTTGGACTCTTCAGTTGACAGTTCAGTCCAGCTTACATCAATTTTACTGCGAAAATCAATTGTGAACTATATCCAACCCAATTAGAATTTCTAATCAAGAATTGTTGGAAATTGTGTTACCCGTGGCCTGGCATTGTTTACATATGAGTGTGTTTTATAATACAAATTCTATATAGTTCTGAAATACATCAGCCAAGTAGAAGACTTAGCATTATTTAATTGGACTTGTTGAATTATTGATTCAATATAACTTTAAAAGGCCTTTAGTCCGTAAAAATTGGCGTTTCGTCCCGGCGTTCTCAATTGGACTCTTCAGTTGACAGTGAGGGCCTTGTCAAGACGCAATTTTTATTAAGTTCAGTCCAGCTTACATCAATTTTACTGCGAAAATCAATTCTGAATTATATCCAACCCAATTAGAATTTCTAATCAAGAATTGTTGGAAATTTTGTTACCCGTGGCCTGGCATTGTTTACATATGAGTGTGTTTTATAATACAAATTCTATATACTACTGAAATACATCAGCCAAGTAGAAGACTTAGCATTATTTAATTGCACTTGTTGAATTATTGATTCAATATAGCTTTTAACGGCCCTCACTGTCAACTGAAGAGTCCAAGTGAGAACGCCGGGACGAAACGCCAATTTGTATGGACTAAAGACCTTTAAAAGCTATATTGAATCAATAATTCAACAAGTCCAATTAAATAATGCTAAGTCTTATACTTGGCTGATGTATTTCAGTAGTTTATAGAATTTGTATTATAAAACACACTCATATGTAAACAATGCCAGGCCACGGGTAACAAAATTTCCAACAATTCTTGATTAGAAATTCTAGTTGGGTTGTATATAGTTCACAATTGATTTTCGCCGTAAAATTGATGTAAGCTGGACTGAACTTAATAAAAATTGCGTCTTGACAAGGCCCTCACTGTCAACTGAAGAGTCCAAGTGAGAACGCCGGGACGAAACGCCAATTTTTATGGACTAAAGGCTGTTAAAAGCTATATTGAATCGAAAATGAAGGTATATAAAGAGGATTAATGTGTTAATTGTTGAGTAACCCAACTATTTTGCGTTTGGGTCGTATGTAAATATAGAATTATTATGCAAATTACAAACCTACTTCGGTGTTTGGTGGTTGATTAGGAATATTTGAGAAGGAGGGTGAAGAGTATTCTAAGTGGAAAAAAGTATATGGCACATACTGTCGCATGTCAGTGGTGGTAGTGGTTCAGAAAAAATTGAAAGGCAGGGTGGGAAGTAAGTCATCGTGGTCAAGTGTATTGCACATGCGCTGTCACATTTCTTTGCTGTGTTTTTTTTTTTTTTTTGTTGACTAATTTTAGGTTCATGTTTTCATTTTTTTATTCTTGAATTTTTTTGGGATCTCAGAAAGAAATATAAAAAGCGTTGAAAATACAATGTTTTTTTTTAGCTGGGTAGACATGATGAATGTGTCATTGGATAAATTCATTTCAAGTAGGTATGTGTGCCTGTCTTTTGTAGTGGTTTAGGTATGTAATAAGCATTTTGTTCCTATGTAAGTACTTAGTAGGTACTCGTATGTAGAATTTGTATTTGTTTTGTTTTTTTTTTTTTGTTTGCAAAATCTACCTGTATATTAGGGAGATCTATAACCAAATACCCTCATTTTCTTAAAAAATGTTCTTTTAATCCACAGGTCAAAAGAGTTATGGTATCGGAACGGCGCATTACAGCGTTAATTGGGTCATCGAGCGAGGATGCTTGTGACCGCCATCTCTACCTACCTACCTGTATATAAGTGTGTCCGTTATTTCCCAAACTCATTTTTTTGGATAGCATACCCCGTCAATCGAAAGTTTATGTCGAAAGAAAAAATTATTGACCAAACAATTTTTTTTTTCGAGGTCATTAACCCCTGCCTCTAAGGTCATACTTTTACCATACAAATTTGTATGGGAACTTTACACTCTTAACAATTTATTTTTTTTCTCTGGAAAAAATTAGAAATATTTTATTTCGATTTTTCAAAATATTAAATATTTTTATTTTTGTATGTATTTATTTTTTTTTTATCAATAAAAGTGGCAACAATGTTAGATATTATGGCATTGCATGTATTCCAAACTTAACCGATAAGAGAAACCTAATCAAAATAATAAAAAAAGAAAACGTTACATTTGCTCATAAACCGAATACAACAATAAGACAACTATTCACCAACACAAAAACAAAAATAGAAAAAAATAAACAGCATGACGTCGTTTATTAAATTGAATGCAGTGGTAAGGAGGGAGAATCATGCAATATGATCTACATCGGAACAACTAAGAGATCACTTGAGACGAGATTGACGGAGCAAAAAGCTGACATTCGGAATAAAAGAGAATCTACTGGTTTATCACAACACATGCTTGAAACCGGACACTCTGCAAACTTTGAAAATAGTATAATCATGGGCAAAGAGAAAAGAGCAAGCAACAGATATGCACTTGAAAGTCTTCGTATACAACAGAACATAGACAAAACAATGAATACCCAAGAGGATAGGGACAATACGATTGCAAGTTACTCTCTTTAAAAGTTTGTTTTAATTTATTTTTTTTAATACTTAAAAAATTAAATTTTATATTTTGAAAAAGCGAAATAAATTATTTCTAATTTGTTTTCATTATATTTTTTAATGCAATTTTTTAAAAAACTTATTACTTTATGATAATCAATAAAAAAAAAAACAACAAAAACTGCTGAGGATTGAGAGAGAAAAATAATAAAAAAATATATAATATTAAAGTATTTTTTAACTTAACAAATTTTATTAATACATTTTTAAATGCAGTTTTTTAAAGGACCGATAAATCAAACAGAATTCCCAAAATAATTTAGAATAACTGTTATAGTTCCAGACCGGTATCAATTTTTGGGGCGAGGGCTATCGTACTCTCCCCGCAAACTTTTTTCTAAATCTAATTTCCCACATTTCATAAAAAAAAAATCATCAATATCAGTGACAAACAAAATCAAGAAAAAACATCTCCATCGACAGCACTCACTCATTTGCTTTGTAAAATTCGAAGCATATGCCAAAGACAGCAACAAATCTACCTAACTAGACATAAAAAAAAACCTGTTTATCATGCAACGTTGTTCATCCATATCTTGCTGTGTGAATTTCTTTGCTTGGCTGCTTGTGCGTAAATCTATCCCTCGCTATGAGAGAAAAAAAGAGTAATTGGAAATTTTGACTTTGATAATGAAGAGAGTAACGTTCTTTCACTAATACATTGAAATGCATTTACATGAGTTTTGAGTTGGCTTCTGAAGGGAACCTACCCTTAATGATGTTACATCTTATATATGTTCTAGCGACATTCTCATATTTGCTGACGATATGAAGACTTTTAAAAGAATACAATTTAACCATGATCATATTCTATTTCAGGCTGATATTGACAATTTCAATATTTGGTGTGGTAAAAATGGTCTATCCCTGAACCCTGTTAAATGTCAAACAGTAACCTTCTCCAGAAAACTATTGTGAGTGCATTTGATTTCGCGTTTTTAGTTTCAAAGACCTAGGTGTTCAATTTAGTTCTAATCTAGAATTCACTGAACATATTAATTATATTGTAAATAAGGCACGCTCCGTGCTTGGTACTATAAAACGGTTGGCAAAGGAATTTAACGATCCCTATGTTATCCTTTTATGTACGACCACACCTAGAGTATGCATCTCAAGTATGGACCCCCTTTTACGAAGTTCATAAAAATCGTGTTGAGGCAATACAACACAACTTCATTCGATTTGCTTTAAAAGGGTTACCCTGGAATGATCCATAAAATTCGCCACCGTATGAACATAGGATCCAACTTTTGCAGGTCCAAACTTTATATCAGAGGCGGGTTAATAATGATTTAATATTTATTCACCAACTTATTAATGGTCAAATTGATGCTCCCGATTTGCTAGCATGTTTTGGCTTAAACTTCCGCGGGGGTTCTCACCACCTGCGAGAATTTGAACTTTTTCACGTAGATTTTCATAGAACAAAAATTATGGCATGCATGAACCTCTTAACCGAATGAGTAAAATCTATAATTTGATTTTAGCATGAGTAAAATAGTTCTAAAAAAAATGTTTCGAACCAGTGCTCCACTGTCGGGATCGATTTAATTTTTTTTTTGTCACTCTAAATGTTTTGTTTATATTTTAATACGTGAATGTTTATTTGTTTATTTGTTGACATTTTGTAATTTTGTTTATTTAACTGCTTTCGCGTCCTTTGTTTTTTTTTTGAATTTTAAGTTTTTAAACTGCTTGCATTAAGCAGACCTTATCTCTTTTAACTTTCGACGATACTCGTTGCGCGCATGTAAGACAAATTGTTGTGTTATGGTCAACAAGCAAAGCAACTATTTGCATTTAATTTAATATCTTAACATAAAATAATTATTTTAAGTGCCAAAACGACTTGTAATCGTAATTGCCGTCGTGCTCGGTAAAAATGGACTCCAGCGCGTGCAGTATGCTCGATCGTTAGAGCATATTTTTGCATATTTTACTATAAATGCATAAAAATGCATAGAACAAATGTATATTTTCAGTGCATATTTTCGAAATATTCGAAAGATTTAAAAATTTAAATATTTAAATAACTGTTTTTGCTAAATTTTCAATTCCAACTTCTATAGAAATGCCAACTTGGCAGCACTTAACACAGTTAAAGCATTTAATTAAAAAAAAAAGATTTTTTAATGAAAGTATAAAATGGAACACACTCAAAACGCATATTGAATGTGTTGGAAGATGCATTTGTAAAAATTAATTCAGGCGAAGGTTCAATGGGCAGAGCTAATTTGAAGATAATTGAATTTTTTTTATATAAAAACGAGGGGTACTCAAAAATAGAATAAATCGCAAACATATTAACGCCGAATAGTAACGAAGAAGAGAATTTGGGAAACTATTCAATAATTGAAATTCTTTCATTCGAAAATGTTCCTGTTACATCTTTTGACGTTGAAATATCTTTTTCAATGTATAAAAGTCGTTTGCGAAACGTGGGATTACCCCACATATACAGAAGAATAAATAACAAATGGTTAAAAAATTAATAGATACTGGAGCAACATCTTGTCACACGTCTCCAAAAATATTTAGTGAAAGGAAAACATTGGAAATTAATAAAAGAGTACAAATCGTGAATGGATTTACAATTATTAAATATTATTATGAAATATATATTTTTGATAGAATGGTTCCATTTTATAAAATTGAGAACCTAGAAGCAGATTGCTTGATAGGTTACAATCTTTTGCGAAGTGCACATATAAATTTAAATTTGTAAAGAAATTTATTGATATACAATAATACAGCAGAAAAGATGTTCATGTATGGCGAACCATTACCATGGGAGAATAATAGAACACAAACAGGAAATGAAAAAAAGTTACCTCAGAGTCATCAAGTACGACTGACTCACGTTCAATTTACAGTCTCGAACCACGCCTTAATAACCAAGTTATTGAAAAAGTACAATCAGATCCAAACGTTGATATTTTGAATGGACAAGTTCGATGCATTATCGATGGAAATTCAAAAATAAATATAACATTGCCATTCCGTACAGATGTGGTGGCAGAAATAAAAACTAATATAGAAACACCAATATGGCCAAAACAGTATCCATATCCATTAAGTGCTCTTTATAAAAAAAGAAATAAGTAAATTGCTAAAAGATAATGGCGCAAAATGTTAAAGAATAAAATCCGGCTCTAGATCACTTTTAAAATGGGAGTCGGCTCTAAAAACTATTTTTAAAGTGAGAGTCAACAACAAAAAACAATCATTATTTATATTCACGACACGCACCTATGTAGTTATGTATATATATTAAAATTATTTGTCTGAACTTGTTTGTTTAATTTGAACATTTTGTGTTGTTCTATAGCTGTCTCTTCTCTTCATCTGTCAAATGTGTGCCTGTTCAACCTTAATTTGCTTACGTTACGTTAGAAGAGTTGTTTAACGTGTTTAAAATTAAGAAATAGTTAGACAAAGATTCACAACTTAACGACTACGTTATCTAGAGCCGGTTTTATTCCTTAAACGAGCAATGTTTAAAATTTTGCGCCAATATAATGATAGTTGATAGAGTAAGTAGTAGCCCGTAGCGTAATGGTTAGTGCGTTCGACTGTCACGCTGGAGGTCTGGGATCGCTTCCCAGCCTCGTCCACCTAAAAACTAAAAAGTTTTTTTTTCAGGGCTACTGCCTCTTGCGAGGAATTGACAAATCCTCCAAGAGTATCACTTGTCACGAATAAGTGCTTCTCGTCTAGCCGTTCGGATTCGACATAAAATCGTAGGTCCCTTCCATTCCTGTCGAAAGGCGCACACAGGAATGGTTGCGAGTTGTTAGTCACTAGGCCCTGGTTCTTTATGAGCCGTTGTGCCACCCGATTTATTTTATTTTTGATAAAATAATCGAAATATAATAACGTTTTAACGATTGTTATTGAACAAAACTATTTACAATTTCCTTAACGCTAGTTATCTTAAAGTATTCATTGATTATTTTAATCTGTTGGCACAAAAGGGGGCCTTACTTTTAACGTTGTGTTTTTTTATTTAATTTACATTTAATTGTCATTACATTTGGTTTTTAATCTTAAACTATTGTCGTCTTCACGTCTCGAATTGTTCAGGTCCGGTTGTCATTGGGGGGTAAGGTGATGGGTAGGTGAGGCTATCAGCCACGGTAGTAAGCTAACCCTGGGTCAGCGTAGAAGGGGATGTTCTATTCTTCGTTGGTTCAGCGCCAATATAATAAGGCCAAGTAAAAGTCCATATTCAAGTCCAGTTCGGGTAGTACCAAAAAAAGGGTTCAACGAAGATGGAACACCTAAGAGCAGGTTAGTCATCGACTTTAAGAAACTCAAAGAACACACTATAAGTGACAAATATCCAATCCCAGACACAAATGTTATTTTAAGCAATTTGAGTAAATCTAAATAATTTTTAACGATATATTTGGAAAGTGGATTTAATCAAATATTAATGAAAGAATCTGATATTCAAAAGACATCATTTTCCGTGAATAGTGGTAAAAACGAATGTATACGCTTGCCTTTTGGTCTGAAGAACGCCGTCTATATTCCAAAGAACCATGGATGATATCCTTAAGCCATACATCGGAAAGTTCTGTCATGTATACATTGATGACATTATAGTTTTTTCAAAAAATATCGAAGAACATACTCATCACCTGAATGAAATAATACAAAAAGAAGCAAACATGAAAATATCTTTAGAAAAATCCATATTCTATCAAACAGAGGTGGAATTTTTGGGATATGTTATCAGTGAGAATATAATCACTGCTGATCCCAAGAAAATTACCACAATTAAAGAATATCCAGAACCAGAAACTCTTAGACAAAAAAAAAACCTTCTTATGTATGACAGGGTATTATCGTAATTTTATACAAAACTATGCTCAGATAACTAAACCCTTAACAATTCATTTAAATGGTAAAAATGGGAGGATATCAAAGAACCGGAGCAAGAAATGTAATATTAACATTGGCGAGGAGGGTAGAAAAACATTTAATAAACTTAAAGAATATTTAATCGATAATATAAGGTTGACACAACCAGATTTTAAGAAAAAAATTATATTAACTACTGATGCCAGTAATGATGCAATCGGAGGAGTATTGTCACAAGACGACAAACCAATTATATTCATTTCGAAAACGCTGAATAGAACAGAGAAAAATTATGCAACAAACGAAAAAGAACTTTTCGCTATAGTATATGCCTTAAAGAATTTAAGAAATTATTTGTACGGAGTTACAAACCTAGAAATACATACCGATCATCAACCACTTACGTACTCAGTATCAAAAAGAAACCCAAATATAAAAATGAAGCGCTGGCATGCTATAATTGAAGAATATGCACCGAAAATTATATACAAACCAGGTAAGGATAACGCTGTCGGGGATGCGCTAAGCCGACAAAATCTGAATAATCTTACAAATTCAAACTATTTATTCCGCTGAAAGCAGTGATAACATGAAACGACATTCAGGATATACTAAACAAAGAAGACTAGTTGAACATAATCACTGATACACACAAAAAAGCACACAGGGGAACCCTTGAAAATTATAATCAAATAAAGACAATATACTACTGGCCAAACATGAAGAAACAAATTTCTTCATATACAAATACCCGTGTTGTTTGCAACGAAAACAAATACGATCGTAAGCCAATAAAAGTGCCTATAGGAACCAAACCTATACCAGGTTCAAAAGAGCAATCAATACTATAGGAACAATACTTAGTTGGATATCAGGAGTACCTGACCATGATGATCATTTACTAGTAGAAAATAAATTAAATGAATAAGTTAATAATAATAATAAACAAGCAACAACCATCCACAGATCTTTTAAGCTATTCAAGAAACTACTAAAGTTTTAAACACTGAAAAAAAAATACATTAAAAACAAGACGATTACAAGAAAGAAATAAATTAATAATACTAGAATAACAAAACCTTATTCAAACTATTGCTTTAAGCAAAGCTAAAGTTTTAAACCCAATCATATTGAATAAAAAAGATATTCAAAAAATAACAAATAATGAACATGGAATTATGTCAATATCTGATCTATTAGATTTTAGTTATTTTAAGATTGTTAAACTAAAGATGTTATAATAATATTAATAAAATACCCAAGCATTCATAAAAATTGTAAAATATTTGAAAAAAGAGCAAACGAACAAAATAATGAAAAATAATAATTTATAAGAACATAGAAAAATTTAATGAAACATTTTATAATATTCAAGATTGTAAGGAGGAAACAAATATATATTTTGGTAAAATAAATTACCAAAAATTATATCTTTCAGATTTATTAAATAAACTCCCTACAACATGTAAAGAAATACAGAAAGAATTCGAAATAATGAAAGATGGAGCAATTTTATTAAAAAATAATCACACTCTAAATAATGATAAAATAAATGGAATTTATCTAATAACATTTAAAGAAACTGTTGATATAAATAATAAGAATTATGCAAATCCTTCTCAAAAAATACTAAGTTATATAAAAACACATTCCATAAATTATCATTGTTATTATTGTACTATTCGTACTAGAATTTCAGCGTATAAGGCTTGACCATTCTTTATTCCGTCAATTTCATTGAATTATTGGACAATAACAACTTAAAGGCGCTACCACCAATTGTTTGGCTGGAGATATAGCTATTTCGTGCTTTGCCACTTTTGCACTCATCAGTCTCCTTTTTTTGGTGCTGAGCTTTAATCCAATTTTATTTGAAAAACTTTTTATGCACACCATAGGATTCGAACCCACGCATATCAGATTTTGCTCAGTCCTAGCAGGCGTGTGCACTACGCACTCCACCGCTTTATACCACTGACGTCACAGGTCGAGATGTGTTATTTTTTTATTAATTTTTGTTTCGATGTACCAATATACACAGACTTACATGTGCTCCCATTTCCACCTAGACAATTTATTTGTAATACAACATTGGATCTTTTCATGTTGTCTATTCTTCCTTTTGTATTGGTGAATAAATGGGTACGAAGAGGATTCACTGTTTTGAATGGTATTTTTGTTTTTTCTTTGTCTCTTATAATTATGTGAAGATAGCAAACGATTGGCAAGAAGGAGGATGAACAAGGCAGTTTTGTAAATTGCAGGTTGTTGCACATTTTCTGCAGGTTTGTTCTCTTTTCCATGATTTGATATTAACTTATTCACAAGAGGAAGTGGGAATGAAACATAGGGTGTTTCGGATGATGTTCATATTATAAAATGATATAACTTGTATTAAGTACACGGTTAATAACATTCTGAGCTGTGTTACAAATAACTCCTTTAGGTTGTTTGGACCTGAAATTGATGAGTCTACCCGATGACGTGGGTTTCTTATACCAATCGAACATTTTTTGGTTTTGATTTCTTATCACTTTCACATCCAAATAGGGTAGTTCTCCCTACTTTTCCACCTCCACCGTGAACTTTAATTTATTGTTGTGTGGCGACTCTATCTCTCTACTTTTCAATATTAATTTGTTTCATATTTACTTTCTATATCTACTTTGCAATTTTCTACTTGTCATTTAAAAATCAAAATAATCAAAGCAATATTTGTTCTCAAGAAAATTAAATTAATTTTATATTTATTCATTTTGTTTTCCATTTCCATATCAGTAAATTGTTTCTCATTTATTGTTTTGTCGACATCTCGAATTAATAGACCCCTTACCTCTGGTTGGGGGAAGTCAATAAAAAGCGAATTGTATGGTTGCCGTTATAATAGCAAGTGACCTTTATTATTGATGATTTTCTATTTTTATATAAATTTTATGCTTAGGTGTTCTAAATTAATTCTAAGTTCAATGTACATTTATATACAGAAAAAACTGCATTCTTGCAGAATGACAAAATTATAATGAATAAAAGAAAGACGAATTTGATATCGTCGGTTATATTGTTGTCGTGTGTTGATGTGCTGCTTGTTGGCGGCTATGTGCTGCTTGTTGGCGGCGATGTATTATTGTTGGTGCAATTGATGTTGTTGTCACAACATGCTGGGCCCCTCAGATTGAAGAGACGCAGAAGTCGATGTCTTCAAATGAAGTTTGGGATTTTCGTCGCTTGTTGAAGGTCCTCATTGGTATACCTGTTGCTTTAGTTGGTGGGTTGAAATTTCTCATCGGTATAGTTGTTGCATTAGTTCCTGACCTATGTTGTTGATCTCTCTTTCGGTTGGTGATGAAGGCAATAGTTATTATGACAACTATTATGATGATAAAACCATTGACTCCAATCAGCGAATATTGGTGTATTCGATGGGTTGTGATCTCGTTCAGTATGTTTTCTTGGCTCTTTTGAAGCTTTATTGCGATTTCTAATGAAGAAATGTCCAATGAAGCGTTTGATGGTAAGACTGAGTGTTGTCCTCTTTTGGCGTTAAATGCTGTTAACTGTTCAGAGAGATTAAATGATGGTAAGAAAGATGATTTGAGTGTGCTTTTCATCGTTTGTCTTCCCACAACTGTCATGCTTTGGTCATGTACTATGCACCTGGCTGGCAATTTTAGCATTCCGCTGCCTCTCAATGATACGGGTACAGTATTAAAGTCACAGTTAATGTTGACTGTTGTCGATTCTGGAGTACTATAAATCCATGCATTCTGCTGATACATCTCAATCCAGTATAACCTTGCTGGAATATCCTTTGTCGTGCATGAGTTCATGATTTCCTTATGCTGAATAATGTTCATCTCACAGACACTAACTGAAGCACCGGTTGTGTAAAGTGGGTGTTGAATTGAGCACCAGAAGATATTGGGTGACCTCATTTTGCAAAGTGAAAACTCGTCTTTTTTCAGCGGATAAAAGTGGTTGACTTGTAGATTAACCATTAAGTATTCCGATGATGGAACAAGAAAGAGTTAAAACTCTTCGTTATACAGCAACGGTAGACTTATCTCAATTATTATGTTGTTGTCATTCACTCTAGATCTTGGACTTAGGATTTTGTATAGTTGCCGGATTGATTCATGATGTCTTTCTCCAGGGATCATTAATGATTTTGGAATATTTTCGTGAATTCTATTTAATTCATCCTTGAATTGTTGCACCGAAAGTATAAGTGGGTGTATTCTTCCTGTGTGTGTTGATAGCAAGATATCGAGTAATATACTCTGAGTTGCCTTGTAATTTATCATTATGAGTATGGCATTCAGAGCATTTGAAGAAAAAATCTTCATGTATTCGTATTTGTTGGTGTCGTCTTCTAGTTTTGTTATGATAGAACTAAGTAACTTGATTTGTTTAGTATTTTCAAATTGCTCTTTCTTGAAAATATTGACTGTAGAACAACTATTGTTGTTTGATTTTTTATGAGTTGTAACAATTGACTCTCATTTTCTTGAACGAATTGAATTGTTTGTTCATACCCTTCTGCGAATCTTTGATCCAGTATACCGAACAATTCGTTGGTGATTGTTCCGATAAAATCAAACGTTGATCGTCTTTGTCTTCGTATCGAATCATCGTTTGCATGCAAAAGAATTTCGTTGTTTAGCTGAATTTGTTGAACTTGATGTTGGAATTGGTTCAGTATTCCTTCGCACATGACCAATTTTAGTTCCTTTAATTCAGTTGATGAGCATATTTTTTCCATTTGCAGAACTAGTCTTTTATATGTTTCGAACTCTTGCCAATAGTTCGTCAAATTGAAGAAAACAATGGTCTTCCATGAGCTCGAAATTAAATTTGCTTGTCCCACATCTTCGAAGTATATTCCAGGGTGACTTTTGAATGGGAATATCTCGACATCGTGTAATTGGGGGACTGGAGTGGAGCCAACTATGTTCAGTAAGCCAAATAAAATGCACATTCAAAAGAATGGTTGTAAACGACTTGTTGATGCATTGACTTGTCGTAGTTCTTTTTCTGGTGTTTCATTTTCTGTTGGTAATTTACATAGCTTGGTTATCTGTCGCTTGAAATGTTTATTGTTGCTGAGAACTGTTGCAGCTCGAACAGCTTTGTCGTTACCAGGGTGTACTTCAGATATTTTTCCCATCATCCAGGTTGTTGGTGGTAATCGGTCTTCTTTTACTAAAACAATGTCACCAACTTTTATGTTGACTTCTTTTTGCTTCCATTTGGACAGCTGCTGGAGTTGTGACAAGTATTCAGAAGACCAGACCTTCCAAAAGTTTTTTGGATTAGGTGCCACCGAGATCGAAATGTTTTTGTTTCATCTATAGTAGGTTCGGGTACAGCATTCAGAGCACTTCCAATTAAAAACTGACCAGGGCCTAGAATGGAGGTGTCATCAACATCATTTTCGATTGCTGTGAGTGGTCGAGAGTTTAAACAGGCTTCTATTTGTGACAGTAAAGTTGACAGTTCTTCAAATGTCAGCATAGTTTCACCAATTATTCGTTTGAGGTGATATTTTGTGGACTTTACGCTTGATTCCCATAGTCCACCGAAGTGAGGAGAGGCGGGTGGTATAAAGTGCCATTGGATTTCATCTTGTATTAGCTTTGATGATGCATCCTCTTCACAACGTTTTATAATTGTTCGCATCTGCTCTGTTACTGTTAAATTGCCAGTTTGTATTGGTTCTTCCAATTTCTGTCTTTTGCAGTTAGTTCTAAACCGTATGCAATAAGCAGCTATTCTTATTAATTTATAGTAACAAGAGAATCTTTTGTTTACATCAGTTATTTCTTCTGCTTCAATTGTCAGAACTTTTCTTGCTTCGGGAAGATCGGTCTCTGCATTCGGATGCTGTTCTTGTGAAGGCCAATGTTCTGGAACGATTTGCAGCCAACCAGGTCCATTCCACCATAATTGATTGCCTATCATTTGTTCTGGTAAGCAACCTCTTGAACCATAATCAGCTGGATTGTCTGAAGATCGTACATGCCCCCAGCAAGTTATATTTGAAGCTTCTTGTATTTCTGATACTCGGTTGGCGACAAAAGTCTTCCAGTTAGATGGACATTTTTGGATCCAGGCCAATGTTACAATAGAATCTGTCGAGGCAAATGTTTGTTCTACTTGCGACCCAAAAGTCTTCAATGTTTCTGTCAGTAATTTTGATATGAGATGAGCACCGCATAGTTCCAGTTTTGGTAGAGGAACTTTCTTTCTTATTGGTGCGACCTTGGTTTTGGCGGTTAAGATAGTTGTAGCGAAAAAGCCATTTGGTAGAGCAACTCTGGCATATACTACAGCTGCATATGCTGCTTCAGAAGCATCACAAAATCCGTGAAGCTGAATTTTTTGATATGTTTTGGTCTCTATCCACCTTGGAATTCTGATGTCTTCTACTGCTACTAGATTTGTCTTCAATTTGTTCCATTGTTTCTGGAGTTCAAGTGGAAGTGGATCATCCCACTCAAGTTCGGCTTGCCATATACGCTGCATTAATATTTTTGCGCTAACAATCACTGGAGCCAACCATCCAAGAGGGTCAAACAGTTTGGCTATTTCGTATAGGGTTTTTCGTTTTGTGAGTGTGGTTTCCTTAGAAATGCTTGTGTCTAAGTTCACCTTGAATTGGAAGGTATCACTCACAGGATTCCAGTTGATTCCCAAGGTTTTGATTGTTTCATCCTTCATAACGTCTATCGTCTGTTGGTTTCGCTCCTCGACTTGTATATGTTGAAGTAGTTTTTTGTTGTTAGCAGCCCATTTATGTAGATGAAACCCTGCTCCCTTTAACATCTCATTAAGTTCGTTCTGAGCTTTTCTGCACTCTGCAATCGTGTCTCCTCCGGACATAAGATCGTCAACATAAAAGTCATGTTTGACTATTTCTGCAGCAACTGGATACTTCGGTTGTTCGTCTTCGGCTAGTTGTTGAAGAGTCTTAATAGCCAGGTATGGCGCTGAAGCTGTACCATAAGTGGCAGTGGTAAGCTTATACTCTTTAATGGGTTGGGTGTTAGAACTGCGCCATAAAATTCCCTGGTAATCTTGATGGTCTTCGTGTAGTTCGATTTGGCGATACATTTTCTCTATATCCGATGTAAAAACGTATCTATGCTTCCTCCAACGCGTCAGAATTGTTGTTATATCGTCTTGTAGCTTGGGGCCTACCAACATTAATTAATTGGTTAACGCTTACTCCTGTCGTTGATTTTGCCGACCCATCGAATACAACTCTTAGTTTGGTTGTTGTACTTGTAGTTTTAATGACGGCATGATGAGGCAAGTAGAAAATATTGCCTTTTATCAGGTTGTTATCGCGTACTCCTTTCATATGGCCGAGATCTAAAAACTCGTTAATTACTTGTGTATATTCAAGTTTTAGATTCTGGTTCTTGTTCAGTTGTGCTTAATTGACGAAATCTCGCTACTGCTCTATTTTTGGATTCACCGAGTTGAACAATTTGCATAATTTCTTCGTTAAATGGGATCTTGACAACATATCTCCCATTTTCATTTCGGTAGTACGTTTCTTTGTAGAACTGTTCGCACAGTTTATCTTCTTGTTTTTGAAATATTGGTTGGGTAACTTCTTCTAGCTCCCAGAATCTTTCTAGTTGTTGATCGACTGAAGTCTGTGCCACTAGTCCGGTGACACTGTAATTGTTTGGTACTTCGTTTGATGTTCGTCCAGATATTAGCCAGCGCACTTGTGACTTCTGAGCTATCAGCGAATTTGCAGAATCACGTTTTATTCCATCCAGAATTATGTCACCGTACGTATCAGCACCAATTATCATGTCAATCGGTCCAGGAACATTGAAGGTAGGATCAGCGAGTTCCAGCTGATCCAAGTTTCCAATTTTCAGGTGATTTGTAGTTTTGGATGGTAGTTGTCTTGTAAGTTCGGGAAGTACAAGCGCTTCTACATGGCGATTCAAACCTGAGGGAAAGTGCGGCTTTATTGTGACATCCACCTTGTTTTTAGCGGTTCCTGACTTCGTTGCACCTAGTCCACTAACCTCAACACTAACATTTTGCCTTTTGAGTTTAAGTGCTTGTGCGAGAGATTCAGTGATTAATGATGCTTGCGAACCAGGATCGATGAGTGCTCGTACTGTTATACTTCGGCCTATTCCATCTTCATTGTTTACCTTCAATATGGCTGTTGCAATAAGGACGTTTTGATTCTGCTCACTATGATTAACTTGTTTGCTTGTTGTTGGTGAGTCTTTATGAGCTGAATCTGTCGGTTTATTTTGGGAAAATCTCTCAGCCCATTCCATATGCAGAAACGAATGATGCTTCTTGTTGCAATGATGACAATTTCTTTTGCTGAAGCATTGAGACTGCTTGTCATGACGTAAGCAATTTAAGCAAAGCTTAGCTTGTTTACATAACTGCCACCTTTCTTTGGGTGTGGAATTGAGGAATTTTTGGCATGAGTAGATCACATGTTCACCCTTGCAAATTGGACATTGAAAATTTTTCGTATCAATGTGGAAAATGCGAAGTGCGTGCTTCGGTTCATCAAATGTTTTTTGTTGTGGTTTTTTGGTGGGAGCAAGGACTTCTAATGCTTGATAACGTCTTTCCAGGAAATCCAGAAGCGTCTTTAGAGCTGGCATTTTGTTTGCTGTCAGCCCTTGTTCAAACGGGTTTCTGCTTTCTGTATCAAGTGCTTTCGTTGTTATGTGCACTATCATTGGGTCCCATGATGTGGTGTCGAAACCCAAGTTCTTTGGTGCTGTTAGTCCTTCTTTGATGGCATCAAAAATGTTTTTTATTGAAGTCACTGATGGGATACTACTTGGCTGCCCAGCTTTAAACATTTTTTCGATGTGGATTGACACAATTTTTCTTTCATTATTGTACCGTCCTTTTAGTATTTCCCACGCACTGTTGTAATTCTCAGAGGCTGCTTTTGTTGTGGATTATGGTGGTAAACAGATCATAAAATGGTTGCCATTCCAAGAAATTTCCCTTAAACGTTGGGATTTTGAGTCTGGGAAGCATTGACTCTTTTTTTGTTTCTTCTTCTTGTACTAGGAAGCTTTGAAGTCATTTGGTGCAAGAATCTGTTGATGTCTTGTCTTATTCCCTTGTACTCGTTTTGCACGACGTACGGTTTCTTGAGATCTTCTTCAGAGGCATTTGACATAAAGTCTTCATGAAGGTCCGTAATGCTCCTAAGCTGTTCCATGAGCATTGTTTTTTGATACTCGTACACTTCTTTGGAGTAATCTGAGAATGTTTCTTCAAATTCTTCTAGATTATCCACAATGGCGATGATTTTCAGCTTTAACTTCTTTACCCTTTGAATTTGTACTTGTTTTGCATCATCCTTCGTATTGTCGTTGGGATTGATTATACCTTCATCGGTTTTGGTTGGTTCTGCGGCTATTGGAACAATGTTTTCCAATTTTGCCTTAAAGTCTTCATACAACGTCTTGACTCTGTTGTACATATCTCTCTGCATGTATGGTGTATCTTTTTTTACCACCGGCACTATTTTCTGGTGGTTAGTGTCAAACTCACACCATGGAATAGGAGGCGCTGAAGCCTTTCTTCTTTGTATTTCTGTGTCTTCCTTGATGCACTGTCCTTTCCAACGTTACGAATGAGTGTCTCTATTTCCTCAAACAAAGCCTTCTGCCTGGCTACTATTATAAAAACCTCAGCTTCGTCCAACATGTTGATTTAGTTGATGAAATTAGATGTTTTGTTTTTGAAGATTTAGTTTTTTTGTATTCACTTTTGATTATTACTGTGGACTGTAGATTTAGTTTTGTTGTATTTTATGTTCACTTTTAATTGTTACTTTAGATTGTAGATTTAGTTTTATTGTATTCACTTTTGTTTGTAGTTTTATCAGTGTTAAAAGCCCTGATAACGCGTTCAATAGGTAGATATTTGTAATAAACCAATGTTTGTAGCCTTGGTTACGCTTTTGTCGATTTTTATTTAAAATAATTTCTTACCAATGTAAGAAGCCTTGGTAACGCTTTATTTCTGGTTTCTTTTTCTTTCGAAGGACCAATGTTTTGTCGACAACTCGAATTTATAGACCCCTTACCTCTGGTGGGGGGAAGTCAATAAAAAGCGAATTGTATGGCTGCCGTTATAATAGCAAGTGACCTTTATTATTGATGATTCTCTATTTTTATATAAATTTTATGCTTAGGTGTTCTAAATTAATTCTAAGTTCAATGTACATTTATATACAGAAAAAACTGCATTCTTGCAGAATGACAAAATTATAATGAATAAAAGAAAGACGAATTTGATATCGTCGTTTATATTGTTGTCGTGTGTTGATGTGCTGCTTGTTGGCGGCGATGTATTATTGTTGGTGCAATTGATGTTGTTGTCACAACATTTATAATTTAAATAAAATTTATGTTATTTTGTAACTTGGGTATTATTTCATATTGACCATCAAGGAAGCTTTCAGTCAGCCTTTTTGACGTAGGATTTTTGGCTGTTGATTATAGGTAAGCACAAAATCCACATTGGTGACCCCGACAAGAAGTCAATCTGAAATAATTTTCTATCAACGTTTCTTCGAGAACAATGCCTGCAAACCAAAATGACGATGGCGATGATTCCTTAAACAAATCTGAAAACAACATGGAGCAAGGCCAACACCGAAGCGAAGTTCATCATGTTGCGATTAAAGCAGTGCAATTCGTAAAGGAGGAACCGGATTTATATTTTCTTCAGATGGAAGCTCAGTTTCGCAACTCTGGAATCAAACGTGACCAGACAATGTTTGATTATGTGATTGCAACACTAGATCCAAAATATTTGCAAGTGGTATCGAACATCATTCGTAATCCGCCTTCTGAAGATAAATATAAAGCAGTGAAGGATGGTTTAATAAGAGAATTCGTGGTTTCCGATCATCGCAAGCTTTCAAAACTGGTAAAACAATTCGAACTAGGGGATGATAAGCCTTCCCAATTGCTGAGGAAGATGCGTGATTTGGCCGGAAACGCAATGACGAGGTGATGAAGACATTGTGGCTGGAAAGGTTACCTGACAACATTCGTGCAGTAGTTTCGGTGTCTGAATTTGAACTCGACAAGCGTGCCTTGATTGCGGATACGATGCTGGAAGTCATGGGTCGAGGTCATATTGCCCAAATCAATACAAATTCCCCAACTTCCACATCTCGAGATCAGAGATCAACAATTTAAGAGCCGAAATTCCTGCCCTCTCACACCAAGTCAGCGAGCTGAAATCGAACTTTTCAAGAAGAAGCAATGAGCCCAGAAGCCGATCCAAGTCAAATTCGTCAAGATCAGACAAACAACATCCCTTCTGTAAGTATCATTATCGATTTGGTTCATTAGCTAAGAAATGTGTTGAGCCGTGCCATTTCAACAAGAAATGTGGTTCTAATCAGGAAAACTCATTCCTGCTCCGTCAAAGACGGTACACGAAGAAGAAACCTCCACGTCCAACCGTCTTTTCATTTACGACAAAACTACTAACCTGCAATACCTTATCGACACTGGCGCTGATTTATCCGTTTTACCATTATCTGCAAACCTCAACAAAGCTTATAGACTGTTCGCTGCAAACGGGACACCTGTCAACCATACGGGACAAATTTTGCCACAGTTAATTTGGGATTGCATAGACGATTTCACTGGGAATTCATTGTTGCAGATTTAGACAAAGCTATCATAGGCGCAGATTTTCTGTCACGGTTTGACTTCTCGTCGATGTTAAAAACAAGAAGGTATTAGACTCAAAAAAACATTTGACGGTCAACTGTATTTCGAAGGCAACAAAATACCATCCAATCAGTTCAATCGCGCAAGACATGATCTACGCTGCATTTAGCTCCCAAGAAGAATGGCGACTGTGTGGCGATTACCGACGCCTGAATGCAATTACAGTACCAGATCGCTACCCACTGCCGCATATTCAAGACTTTGCCCAAAGATTTGCTGGTAAGAAATTTTTTTCTATTATAGATCTCGTTAAAGCATACAACCAAATTCCGATTGCACCTGAAGACCGCCAAAAACAGCAATTATAACACCTTTTGGTCTCTTCGAGTTTAACGTTATGACGTTTGGTCTCCGAAATGCTTCTCAGACTTTCCAACGCTTTATGGACAGCATCTTTTACAATCTCGATTTTGTAGTCACTTACATCGATGACATCGCTATTGCTACGACAAATGAAGAAGAGCATCGCAAACATGTCAAAATAGTATTACAGCGACTTCGTGAACATAACATCAAGATCATTTTGGCAAAATGGGTTTTCGGAACGTCTGAAGTCATATTTCTTGGACATCGAGTAACTTAAGCTGGAATTGCACCTCCAGAAGATCGAATAAACGCAATTCTCCAGTTCCAGAAACCCGTCGAAGCTCATGAATTACGCAGATTTCTAGCACTTCTCAATTTCTACAGACGATTCTTACCGAATGCCGCTGTCAAGCAAGGAAAACTTCAAGCTCTGATTCACGGAAATAAGAAGAACGACAAAACGAAACTTATTTGGAATCCCGAAGCAGAACAATTTTTTGAAGAATGCAAACAAGATCTTTCGAATGATGTACAATTGTCTCATCCTCTTCCTGAGGCGAATTTAGCGTTGGCACCTACGATAGAGAGCTTTTAGCAATTTATCAATCAGTCAAGCATAATAAGTTTATGATCGAAGGACGAAATTGTATAATTTACACTGGTCATAAGCCTTTAACTAATGCCTTCCTGCAAAATCCTGATAAAGCTACTCCACGCCAAATGCGCTACCTCGACTTCATTGGCCAATTCTGCACGGATATTCGACATGTTTCTGGTAAAGACAATATAGTTGCGGACATGCTCTCCCGCATCGAAAGTATTCAAAGCTTGCAGTTCGATTACGGAAAATGTGCTCAACTTCAAACCAGTGATGACGAGCTGAAACTACTACTATCTGATGTACAAGATGGAAAACCGTCTCTTCAATTGCGGCAGATGACAATGCCACATTCATCAGCATCTATTGTGATATCTCATCAGGAAAAATCAGACCATATATCGTAGAATCAATGAGGAAGCAAATTTTTGATTTAGTTCATCGACTTTATCATTGTCAAAAGCTCCGAAGACATTCGACATCTATATTCCGGAGACGCTCATCAAAGTTTCCGGAGACGCTCATCAAAGTTGATCAACAACCAACGAATCATTCAATAACTTCAACACTTCCAAACATCGAAACATCTATCAACCGAAATAAGCTACAGGAAGCTTCTAAAGAACCAGTCACAACACGATACGGAAGAATTGTAAGATTTACTAAGAAATTTTAATATCATATCGCAATCAGCTGAGCTAATTACTGGTGAGGGAGTGATGTGGGGACTCTATCTCTCTACTTTTCTAATATTAATTTGTATCATATTTACTTTCTATATCTACTTTGCAATTTTCTACTTGTCATTTAAAAATCAAAATAATCATAGCAATATTTGTTCTCAAGATAATTAAATTAAATTAATTTTATATTTATTCATTCTGTTTTCAATTTCCATATCAGTAAATTGTTTCTCATTTATAATTTAAATAAAGTGTATGTTATTTTGTACCTTGGGTATTATTTCATATTGACCATCAAGGTAGCTTTAAGTCAGCCTTTTTAACGTAGGATTTTTGGCTGCTGATTAAAGGTAAGCACAAAATCCACAGTTGTAAGAGTTTAGTGCATTAAGCGTTTCATCAACTTTTGAATATTTTATCACAGCAAACAGGTCATCTACATATTTTGTTATAATTTTTGGCTTGACGCTTATCTTACTCAAAGCCTCATCCAAAAGCGCCTCCATAACTATATCAGCGAGAAAAGGTGAAGCTGGGCTGCCCATTGGAACACCTTGTTTCTGCTGATAAATTGAACCGTCGAATTGCAAATAATTGTTATCAATGATGCAGATACGCAGCATTTCAATGAACATTGACTTTTTCACCATGGTATGTTGTTGAATCAAACTCCAATTCCTCTCAACTATGTCCAGGTATGCTGGAAACAGTGAAACAACGTCAAATGAGACCAGAATATCATCTTCATCGAAGTACACTGGAGATACAGCTTGTATGAACTCACTAGCGTTTTTTACATTATAGGATGACCCTTCTGTGATTTTCTGAAGCAGTTTCACCATAAATTTTGACAGTTCATAGCAATGTACACTTTGGGATGAAAAAATTGGCCTTATAGGCATATTTTCTTTATGGATTTTGGGTAACCCATAAATCATGGGACTATTTGCAGTAAAGGTGGTCATGCGATTTTTCTCAAACACTGATATGATGTCTTATTCAAAGAGTTTTTTTTTAACAAAATCATTATTCTTCGTTTGCAATGTAGTAGTTGGATCGCTTCTTAAAACGCGGTATACACTTCTATCAGCCATTTGTTCTTTCATTCGTTTAGTGTAATCCAACTTATACAAGGCAACTGTTACGTTTCCCTTGTCCGCCGCAGTGGAAAATTTAGTTATAAACTTAAATGAAGAGAGTAGCAGCAGCAACTACTCGCCGGAGTCATAAAATGTTTTTTTTTTTTTAATTCAATTTATTTTTGTCTGTGATTTATTTGTACGTAAAAAGAGATAAGGCCTCCTGGGGAACTCTCAAAAAAACGCGCCGACTATCTTACTTATTGGTGGTGTGGAGAAAGATAGATTTATTTTTATTTGCATTTACATTATTTTTTTTAAATTTTGTTTACGATCTACATTTTTTCTTTTTATGAAGTCTAAATTAGCAGTTGGTAACCCTACTGAGAGAGAAATATGCCAATCTATAATGCGTGACTAATGTCGATCTGGTTTTATTTAAAAAAAAAAGAGCTTAAAAAAACTTTGTGTCTACATATTATATAATTTTTCAGTTTTTGCCTCTGATACAGATGCAAACATTTTACAGCAAACAATTGAATGCAATTTTTTAGGAACGCATGTTTGATAATTAAAAACTGCTGTCACAAAAATTTTTCTACAACCCTGTGTGCAGGTAGTTGAATTAGGGCCAACTTAGTGCCTATCCACACAATAAATACAAAACTGGGGAAAAGCGTCATTTGAATTTATCTACACAAATATATTCTTAAAATATTTTTGTTCCATGTTGTTAAAAGATCCTTCTTTCATTTTGTTAATGTTTTCCGAATGATTTGAATTTGTGAAACAATAAACAAAACAATTATAACATAGTGTACATACACATCTACACATATCAACTAAAAAGAGATTTTAAATGTTCTATAAATTCAATATTTTTAGCTTCAACACTATTCAGCAAATATTTTAGATGATCCTGAGTTGATTGCTGGCAAGCATCGAACTTTGCTCACCTTTACTTCGTACATGACTTCTGTCATCGATTACGTTCGGCCATCGGATTTGAAAAAGGAACTGAACGACAAATTTAAGGAAAAGTTTCCGCATATCCAGTTAACTTTGAGTAAACTTAGAAGGTACATAATATTTAACGTTTTTAATATGTTATAACAAAAACTGTCTTTATCTTTAGCATTAAGCGAGAAATGCGTCGCATCAACAAGCTGGATCCCAGAATTGACCTTGTGACTATATCACAAGCGTATGTGTACTTCGAAAAATTGATCCTTTCAAACCTTATAAACAAACATAACCGAAAGCTATCCGCTGGCGCATGTTTGCTTTTAAGTGCTAAAATGAATGATGTTAAGGGTGAATTACTTAAAAGCTTGATTGAGGTGAGAAATATTTTTTTCTTTAAATCATTTTCAATACAAAATCGCTTTTTTTTTTTTAGAAAACTGAAAACGTTTTTCGCTTAAGCCACAGAGAACTTATTGCATCAGAATTCGCTGTACTTGTTGCCCTTGAATTTAGTTTACATGTACCAAATAATGAGATTTTACCGCACTATCAAAGGCTTCTATATGATTCCTAAACAATTTAATAAATTTTATTTAATATATATAAAACTAAGTTTACAATAAACAGCTATATGTATGTTAAGGGTTTTTCAAAAGGGACGGGTTGATTTTGACAGGACGTGGCGGCCATATTGTTTCTTTTACTTTCTGTAAAAATTTCGTCTTTTAATCAGTTACTAAAGACAAATCATCATGGTAAGTTACAGCGTCGAGCAACACGTGCAAATGATAAAACTTTATTATCAAAATGGGTTTGAAGTTGATCCCAATTTTGGTCGAAAATTATCTTTAACGATGAGGCCCATTTTTGGATAAATGGGCACGTGAATAAGCAAAATTGCCGGATTTCGGACGACACCAATCCTCGCGAGATACACGAGGTGCCAATGCATCCAAATAAAATTACTGTTTGGAGTGGATTTTGGGCTGTATATAGTTTGATGATCACCAACTTCTTGTGGCCTGAATTGGATGATATGAACACCAAAGATATATGGTTTCAACAGGATGGCGCTACGTGCCACACAGCTCAAGACCCAATCGATATTCTGCACGAGCGGTTTTATGGCATGGTTATCTTGCGCCGAGGCGACGTGAATTGGCCACCAAGATCGTGCGATTTGACCCCTTTGGACTTTATCTTGTGGGGCTTTCATAAGTCGCAGGTCTAGCGAATAAGCCGCAAACTACCGCGGCCCTCAAAGACAACATAATTGATGCCATCTGTCAAATTCAACCTGATTTATGCGCCAGTCTTCGAAAACTGGACCTTTCGAATCCGTGCCACACAGCGAAGGCGCGGTGGCCATTTGAACGATGATATATTTCACACATAATGTCATTGATAGGGCTCACAAATAAAGACAAAACCTCATTGATATCTCATATACAAGTTGTCTTATTCAATTTTAAAATCGACCCACCCTTAATGGAAAACCCTTTATAAGTCACAAAAGACATTGAAGTTTATGTGCATGGCTGAAGATGGTCTTTTTACTGATACCATTTTATTTTACATAACCATTAACAAAGTGAAAGTGAATACAAAAATTCATAATGAGGGTTATTTATACTTTATTTAGTTGTACACATAATGCAAAATGATTATGTTCTTACGCGTTACGTCGGTTGATGGATTTATGAGCTTCCAAAGACTGCTTTCACACAAGGAAACGGAGTTGCTGGAAACTGGGAGTTTGTAGGCGAGAAGGGCAAGAAGCAAGGGAATGAAAAAAATCTCCCCGTTCAACGTTTGAGGAGATTTTTATCACATTCCTTCTCACACCGTCCATAATGTGCGTTCAGCCAATAGACTTTTTATGGAAACAAACGAAAATCTTCGGCAATTTTTGTTTCTTTGTGTGAAAGATACAAGGAAATTAAAGGAAAACGTCAAAAAAATCTCCAGCAACTGGTTTCCCTGTGTGAAAGGGGACAAAGAGCGCATAAGCTATGGATTAGCGTATAATTTATTTGAAAGAATATGAAAGGTTAGTTCGATTGTTATATTCGAATAGGTACAAGCACTGATCTCCATAATATACTGGATAGTGGTTTCCCTATACGTATAATAGTTTTTTTTTGAGTCAAATTGAATTTGAAAATTGAATCCTTGCACACTTTTGTCTCTTTTTTTCTCAAGGAAAGAAAGAATAGTTTTGTATCATCACAAAACAATTTTCACATTTGGCTTCTGAAAGGTAAACAAAGGAAGAAAAATTCGTGAAAATTGCAAAAAAAAGTTTTTTTTTTTTTTGTTGAAGCAATTATAAACTCAAAATTGCAAAATTGAATGAAGAACTCAAACATTAGTAATAACGTGTGTGTTTTATTAGTTTTTATTTTGTATTAGAGGTATGCAAACGCGGAAAACCCATAGAAAGCTTAAAAACCATAGAATTTTATATCGGTAGAAATGAACTGTCAAAATTTGTATGGGAAAAATATTCTGCAAAACATAGAATTTTATCTCACAAATTTGAAGCGGAAAGCGTAGAAATAATCTGATACACTGCGATAAAGTCAAATGTGATGTTAATTTGTTGATTTCCAACGTTTCCCACAAGGATTTTTAATGGGGTGTTCATATAAACATCTTGCGGAAAGTTAGAATTTTCTGCAAATCGGAAAATTATCTCGTTGCATGAATACCCTTATTGTCTTGTATTCGTATCGTTCTTGTTTGGAGAGACCAGCCAGAGTTCCTCCTCCATCACAATCGATGTCGGCTTGCCCACCACCGCTAACAATACCCGGTTTTGTGCTGGCTGCCATGTCGCTAAACGACAAATCGACTGTTTCTTAATGATTGTACCAGTGGCAGTGTGGCAAAGTTCAAGAAGCACAAATTTATCAGCAGGATAGAAACAACTTTTGTGTCTAACGAGGGCGACAAATGTCAGTATTTTCTTCATCGAAAAACTTACATATTCAGCAATTTTTGGTTTTTTTCTTAATTCTAGGTTGTCTGTATCTTTATTGATGCAAGCCCTTAGAAACTCTTTTTAGAGTTCGACAATAATATTTACTGCCCATCGTATCACCGGGCTTCCGAATAAGGATTGTATCATTGTTCTTGATCATGGTGAGATTGTCGAACAAGGAATACCACGTGAACTGGCCGAAAATACCTAGTCATTTGTTCCATGGGATGTTGCAAGCACAGAGAAATAAAGACTACTATCAGCGAAATGGGAGAAACATAAACAAGAAACCTAAATGACAATATGTCGCATGTATATCGGAAGTCTGTTAAATTTAATTTGTACTTGAAAGTATTGTTTTAATCTAATTTGACTCATGATCATAGCAGATTAATGCATATTTGTATTCTCGTAAAGCCCGTATGATACTACATTTTTTTCTCATTTTTAATTCATTAAATCATGACTTATTGTCAGCAAAGAGGAAAAGAGAAAATAGTATTTTTTTATGAAAAGAACGACATTATGTTTTGACAATTACAATGTCCACAAAAGTAAATATACACCAAAAACTAGTGTTCTCATGAGTCCAGTGTATACTTTTTTTTTGTAGTCACAGTTTACTTTGAAATAATTTTTAATTTTCAATTTCTGAAAAGTCAAAAAAAAAAGCTGCCAGAATCTGAAATATGTTCATTTTTAATACATTTTTTTGTGACTTTTTTACATTAATGTGGTTATTGTGTACGCGCTCACTCATATCGGTATTTTCAATTATAAATTGTTTGAACTACTCTAGTTTCATTTTTAATGCCTTAAAAATGAAAACAAATGTATCATACGGGCTTAAGCTTAAGTGAAAAAGTTGAGAATGACAACATAAAACTGGTTTGTGTTATAATTTGTATTAATAAAGTTAAAAAATACTAAGTTATTAAAATTCATATAGGTATAATTATTTTTATTTTTCTTTAAACACAGATTTATGTTTTTTTTATTAAAATTCAAAAATGCATATTTCTTACATCTTATTTGACTAATATTCAGTTTGTCTTAGGGTAAAGTATACAAATTTAATCATTTCCCATGGATTGTTTTCCATTTCGAAGCAAAAGGAGGAACAAACGTGTATAAAAAGATTTTGTTTCTATTCATTTTAATAACAGCGAAGGATCGGAAAGACAAGCAGTGTTAAAAGCATCTTCAAAGCCTTCGACCCCATCACGGATTGCATTTTTTTTTGTATTTTCAGAACGAATTGTCACAAAGCAGTCGGTCAAACTTAATACTCCGCTGTAGACCTGCCACGGCATGCACCGACGAAAAAATTCCACTACCTGCCCAGTGTTGCCGTTTTGACCTGTTTTATGTCAAACTTTTTTTTAGAATAGAATAGAATAGAATAGAATAGAATAGAATAGAATAGAATAGAATAGAATAGAATAGAATAGAATAGAATAGAATAGAATAGAATAGAATAGAATAGAATAGAATAGAATAGAATAGAATAGAATAGAATAGAATAGAATAGAATAGAATAGAATAGAATAGAATAGAATAGAATAGAATAGAATAGAATAGAATAGAATAGAATAGAATAGAAAAGAATAGAATAGAATAGAATAGAATAGAATAGAATAGAATAGAATAGAATAGAATAGAATAGAATAGAATAGAATAGAATAGATGAGAATAGAATAGATGAGAATAGAATAGATGAGAATAGAATAGATGAGAATAGAATAGATGAGAATAGAATAGATGAGAATAGAATAGATGAGAATAGAATAGATGAGAATAGAATAGATGAGAATAGAATAGAATAGAATAGAATAGAATAGAATAGAATAGAATAGAATAGAATAGAATAGAATAGAATAGAATAGAATAGAATAGAATAGAATAGAATAGAATAGAATAGAATAGAATAGAATAGAATAGAATAGAATAGAATAGAATAGAATAGAATAGAATAGAATAGAATAGAATAGAATATTTATTGATCAATAATGTTACATTTTTCATAATAGAAGCATTGGCTTTTGCCGTCAGCTCGAAAAAGAAAACAGTATTTACATATCAATTATAACCTCTTGATTATGCATAATAATTTGACTTAGAATTCTGCATTAATTACTCGTTGCCTGTACTTTATAGCAAGTAACATGTGAAAATTCTTCAACTTTTATCAATAGCTTCTCGAGACTAGCTCTCAGATCCTGGCTTTCTCCCACAACATCTATACTTTGTTGATCTCCCAATCTTAACCATTCTTTGAAAAACTGTTGATTTCGACTCATTATATGCTTTTCTACAATTTTTGGTAATCTCTGGTCTGGCAGTTCTAGTACTTTCGAGATATAAAGGAAATGCATTTTTTAGCGTAAAAATATCAAGCGGAGGTAGTCCTGTTTCCGAGTGAATCATGTATGTGGGTGTACTTCTAGGAAGTCTAAATATTTTCTTGATGAAGTAACGCAATAACTTTTCCACCTCCTCCAACTTTAAGATTCCATAAAGTGCAGTACTTATAAAGCTTATTTATCATCGTTTGAACGATGTCATTGGCGTAGAGAAGAAGCTTAATCCCAGTGCCATTATAATCGATTCCTCCAGGGAGAAATGATACCAGATCATCCAAAAATATCGAGAATAGTAGTGGGCTGAGAAGGCATCCTTGTTTAACTACTAAGCTTGTTCTGAACCAGTTTGACAGTCTGTTTCCATCCCAAACTGAAGTTGAATTTTCTTCGTACAGGCTTTGTATTACTCTGATCATTTTTGACGATAAACCTACGTTGCCGAGTTTTAAAAAGAGAGATCTTCTATCTATAGAGTCGAATGCTGCCTTGAAGTCAACGAAGAATAGAAAAAGTTTTTTTCCTTTATCTAGGTATGTTTGGGCAATACTGGTCAAACTGAAGATATTATCCACCGTCGAGTAGTCTTTTTCCGAAGCCTGCTTGGAATTCACTCAGCAGATCATTTTCACGTATCCACTCCGTCATTCGCTCTAGGAGGATCCCTGTAAATATCTTCATGATGGGTGCCTATTGTTTGGTTTTTTTTTATTTCGCCAATTGTTGTTTCGTTTTTGTGATAATTATTTATGTCTAGTTCGAAAATATTTTGTATGTAATTTGTTTTGAGTTCATTTCGTTTCACGATTACTTCGAATTTGTTCTTATGTTTTTTACTTGTTTAACATTTTCGTTAAAACTATTATGGATCACTTATGACTGGGTTTGTTTCGTCAAAATTTGTTTCGCATTTTGTCTCTACGTTTACCATTTTTTTGGAATTCGATTATTTTGTTATCAATTTGCAAGTAAAGAGGAATTATAGATACACACAAAAATTAAAGAAATGCCTTCTGCAACAAATCCAATAATAATGGAAAACCACCAGTGTACCTTCCTTTGTTTTGGAGCATTTACAATCAGTTTGAGATGAATATGCTCACAAAGGTTTGTAAATTGTGTCATTGGAGCCAATTTTAAGTCTAAATGTACACATACCTATATTGAAGGTACAATTCAAAAATTATTTAGAGGGGATTCAATTCTTCAAAAGAAGTGATTTTTTTTTAAATAAAATTTTTGGTAGATAAAAATTACTTTATAAAAATTGATAATATTTTTCAGAGTTTTCCTTTGTGTTAATTGCAACCTTAGCAACTTTAGTAAAATGTTGGCGTTACGCAAAACATATCTGATAGTTGTGAAAATAAATATGTTCGGTTCAGTTTGATTTCGATAATTTCGTCACCGTTTGTTTATTTTTGTTTTAATGTTTTTGCATGTAAAGAACCTAAGGGCGTTAAATTTTAACGCCCTTTAGGTTCTTAACATGCACAAACATTAAAAACTAAAATAAACAAACGGTGACGAAATGATTGAAATCACGATCGTATTCATAAACGAGATTCCTCTATAGTTATTGAGGTCACTGGAGTCTCCTTTTTTAAAAAGTGGCAAAATCATATTTCTTTGAAACTTTCTGCAACTTCTCCGTTATCAAAAATAAAGTTATAAGCCACCGTTAGCTTTTCAATAAATTCGTTTATGGCGTTTTTAAAAAACTCGTACGGAATACGGTCTTCTCCCGGAGCTTTGTTTGTTCTTGCTCTATGAATTACCCTTCGGACATCATGAATTGTTATCTCTCTATCCAAGAAAGGTATTTCCAGAAGTGGAAGTACATACGGTATTTGGTTGGAGCTATTTTCCGAGTTAAGCAAGTGTTCGAAATGAACACCTAGTTCATTTGCATTTACTTTAATATTTCTGGAAAAACTAGATCCATTTAGCATTTTGCCATTTTCCAAAATGAGCGGGTGTCTTTTCAAGTGTACGTGACAAATGTTGAATATAGCAGCTTTCCTGTTTGCTCTTAAATATATCCTTGTATGCCCAGTTCGCTTCTTGGTACCTTCCTTTTGCACTTTCATCTCTTGTAGTTTTCAATCTACGAAGACATTCAAAGGATTTTTTCCTTGCCGCAACACACTCCCAATCAAATTATGGTTGTTTACTTTCCCAACTCCCTGTTGTCTTAAAAGCTTTCGCAGCTTCCAGGATAAAGGCTGTGAGACAATCCGTACACTGATTTGATAAGAAATCTTCTTCGTTTATCGACCTTAGTTTCTTGTTTAGGTTTACTTGATACCTTGCGCACCAGTATTCGTTCTATTTTAATTTTGGTAGCAATTCATTTTCTCTTACATTGCCTTTAGCTTGCTTGAACATTTTAACCCCGACTGAGATTGGTAGATGGTCCGAATACACTAGTTCACGTACTTCTAGATCCTCAATGCACTCCAGCACCAAACAGTTGTCGATCGTTGAACAAGCATTCCCTCTTATAAAAGGAAAATGCCCATCTTTATCGCTTTTAGTTCGACGATTCGCTGTTGACATGAAATGAAATGCAAACCTTGTCAAAATTGTTTTGACTTGTTTTTTGACTTTATTCAATAATTCAATAATTCAATATGCAACTTTACTTTTTGTTAAAATATTTTTGAATACATTTCAACTTCAGTGTAGGCCGAGTGTAATGTGTTATACTATGAACTGCAATCAATGAAGTAACCTTTGAATATATATAATATGGAGTACATAAAAGAGACAGTGCCTTTCTGGTGCGAAGTTTATTCGTATGAGGATGCCAGTGGAGAAAATCCATTTAAAGAGTTGGCGAAGTTTTCTATATCAATTGGTTTTGCCAATTTCCAATGCAGAAGTAGAAAGCATTTAAAGTCAATTAAATTTGGTCAAAACGAAACAAAAAAACAGGGGTGGAATCGGCTAAGGTGATAGTTGATTATCAATGGTGGTGATGGTTTTGAAGATAGCTGTCTCTATCACATCTTAGGGCAAAAATGGAGACAGCAATCGTCAAAACGATGATCACCACAATTGATAATCAACTATCACCTTAGCCGATTCCACCCCAGAATGCAGCTGTTATTAACTTATTCTCTTTTGACGATAAAAAATCATTTGTGCAATAACTTTGGAATTCCTGCAGAAGTACAAAAAAAAGTTGGAACACATGCTATATACAAAAATATAGATACAACCAATGAAATTGAATGTTATAGCTCAGATTTTGAAGATCATTAACTTTATGTACCTTAACTTAAGTACCTATGTACCTATTTTTATATAATAAAAATTTATGAAATATTATTTATTTTAATTAACTCGTTGAATTGAAGTTGAAATACTTTATGTTCTGTTTATCTTAACTTTTATAAAAGACGAAAGAATAATTTTGTTCCTTCGCTCATCACTCATAAAATAATAAACTGATAAACTGATGAGACGATGTTCAAAAGGGTACCTAGTTATGTGCATTCAAGAGGACACAAGCGTCCACAGGTTTTTCTCAAAACCCACCTCTGTCTACCAACTCCTACTCTCACCTCCACGTGGTGAACATCGGGTGTCTAGTACCTCAGCTGGAGACGGGTTTAAATCCCCGTGGAAAGCTGTTGGGGATAGCCAACGAGAGAGGGGGGGGAGGAGTGTTCCCACTAAGGCACTTCTCCTTTCATCGAGGCGGCAGCGGACGAATTCTCTAGATGGAATCAACGGTGGCGTCTACAGTTCCAGTTAGGTTGAACTACTTAGTGAACACCTTATATGGGCTACTACGACATATTTGTAGCTCAGGCCTATAAGGAGCGGTTTATCCGGCTCCCTACCCTTGGAGTTATACGAAGGGTCTGGTCCTCCGGGTCGGGGGTTGTGCGTCGGGGTAACTTCCCTACCACGTAAAAAAAAGTTGTTCCGAAACAACAACAAGCCTCGGATATGGATGATTTTAAAGTTGACGACCCCAGCAAACGAAACAAGGACAATGAATTTCGGATCTGCACGTGGAACGTCCTGTCCTTATACAGAACACGTGCAGCCGAACAATTAGTGGAGAACCTGGACAGGCTAAAGGCTGACGTAACAGCCATCCAGGAAGTGCGATGGGATGGAGAGGGCGCACGGAGACTGAAAACGTGTGACATCTACTACGGCGAGTGCTTGAAGGACCAGGGTCAGCGGCTCTTTGGTTGTGGTTTTGTGATAAGGGGAAGACTTAGGCAAGAAGTCTTGGGCTTCCGAAGTGTAAGCGAGCGCCTGGTCACAATCCGGTCGCGTGATCAAGTAACCGTCAACCAAATCGACCACGTTGCGATAGACGCGAGACATGCTTCCAATATCTTGGACGTCCGAACGTTCCGAGGGGCCAACATTGACTCGGATCACTACCTGGTGGTAGCTAGACTACGTATGCGGATATCCATGACGCGACAACGCAGAGCAGATGCTGTGAAAAGATTCGATGTCGAGAAGCTTCAATCGCAAGAGACTGCCAGAACTTTAGCAGACCACGTAACTCTTAATCTCTCAGGAGGTCCGCCACCAGCATCAAGTGCAGAGGACCAGTGGGAACACTGTCAACAAGCCATCAGAAGTGCCGCCTCTGATGTGCTGGGTTTCACTAGGCGAATACAACGAAACCCCTGGTTCGATGAAGAGTGCCGGCTAGCGCATGCAGCTAAGGACGAGGCCTACCAAGCAATGCTGCAGACTCGAACAAGAGCTGCTGAGAGAGTGGCCCGGGAGCTCTACGGGCCGAAACGCAAAGAGGAACGCCGACTTCTCAGGAGGAAAAAGAGAGAGCACGAGAAGCGGGCGGTAGAGTCTATTGAGGGTTGTAGCGGTAGGGGAGATGTTCGAAAATTTTATCAGAGGGTGAAGCGATCCACCCAAGGATTCAAGGCTAGAACGGAAGCCTGCCGAGATGAGAGTGGGAATATGGTAGTAGACACACAGTCAGTGCTGAGGATCTGGAAAGAACACTTCTCCAGACTGCTTAATGCCGAAGACAGCCAAGATGCCGCTAATAGGCAGAACGCTCCATTCAACTTGGACGATGATGGCCAAGAGTTCCGTCCACCCGACCTAACCGAAGTTCGGCTGGCGATATCCAAACTTAAGTCGTACAAGGCTGCAGGTGCGGATGGCTTACAAGCCGAACTATTTAAATCAGCGGGAGATGAATTGGCTAGGAGCATACACCAGCTCATCTGCAAAATTTGGTCGGAGGAAAGTATGCCCGATGAATGGAACCTCGGTATAGTGTGCCCCATCCATAAAAAGGGAGATGTTCTGAAATGTACCAACTACAGAGGAATTAGTCTCCTAAACGTCGCTTATAAAATCTTGTCGGCCATCGGCCCTTATCAGTGCGGGTTTAGGCCAGGCAAGTCAACCGTCGATCAAATGTTCACACTCCGACAGATTTTAGAAAAATCCCGGGAATTCCAGATCGATACACACCACCTTTTTATCGATTTTAAAGTCGCGTATGATAGCGTGAAAAGGGACGAATTATACAGAGCCATGTCGAGTCTCGGCATCCCTGCCAAACTCGTCCGCTTGTGCAGGATGACGATGGAGAAATCTCGCTGCTCCGTCAAAATTGGTAAGAACACCACCGATTCATTTGATGTTGAGAAAGGATTGAGGCAAGGCGACGCGTTATCATGCAACCTATTCAACATCGTTCTTGAAGCCATTGTACGCAACGCACATGTCAACACCAGCGGTACAATCTATCAAAAGTCCGTTCAATTGCTTGCATATGCGGATGACATAGACATTGTCGGCAGAACGAAGCGAGCTGTGGCAGGGGCATTTGCGAGCATTGAATCGGAGGCGGCTAGAATGGGATTGGCGGTTAATGAGGACAAGACGAAGTATATGCTGTCATCGAGAGAGGAATCTCAACATCGTCGACTCGGGCAAAATATCACGATGGACAGATATAACTTCGAAGTTGTCAAGGACTTTGTCCACCTGGGCTCCACTATTACATCGCAGAATGACATCAGTGCAGAGATCAAGCGGAGAATTACTCTTGCCAACCGCTGTTTCTTCGGTCTAAGAAGGCATTTAAGTAGTAAGGCCCTCTCTCAGAGAACCAAGGAGACTTTATACAAAACCCTAATCATTCCGGTCCTGCTTTATGGGTCAGAAGCATGGACACTGAAAGATTCGGATAAAAATCTGCTAGGGTGCTTTGAGAGGAAGATTCTTCGTGTGATTTTCGGTCCGGTGTGTATCGAAGGAGTATGGACGAGAAGATTCAACGACGAGCTATACGGGCTATACAGCGACGTTGACCTGGTCAAAAAGCTGAAAATACAGCGGCTGAGATGGCTGGGGCACGTGGAGCGTATGGACAGCAACGCACCTGCCCGACGAGTCTTCGAATCCAACCCCGATGGGGTACGCAGCAGAGGAAGAACCCGTAACAGGTGGCGCAATCAAGTGAATGACGACATCAAAGCACTCGGTGTGCGCAACTGGAAGCGGCTAGCTAGGGACAGAGCTGGCTGGAGGGGCTTGTTAGTTGAGGCCGAAGCCCATCCTGGGCTGTGAGCGCCATCAAAAGTTAGTAAGTAAACTGATGAGACGGTTTTAGGATGTTTTTTATTTCTTAATTTGTTTAAATTTTCAGAATATTATTGATTTTTAACCTTTTGCCACTATTTTTCTAAGAGTTTGTCCCAAATATTCACTCACACACTAAAAACGGTATGATATTTTAAAATAATAAGAATTTTTGAAAAACTCATCATTCTTACGAAAATTTTGAGACCCTTATCTTTTCTTAATTATACATACAAGCTGAGAAATAAATGTATAAACTTTTGAAAGTAATCATTTTTTTTTTTTATTATTTCTATCCAGGAATGCTATTCAAGAGCAATCAACGGGTAGCTCCTTTGTTTGTTTGTTATTTTTATTTTGTTCTTTTCATCCGCAAACTGAATTCATGCCTGCTGGCTGTGGCCATTGTATATAAAAACTATAGTACTATTATGGAATCGATTTTCTGTTACTGTGGTAGCTCTCGTGAGGGCGCAAACATCGTGCCACGTTGGGTTGGAGAGATGTCAATGAGGATAGAAAGAGGAATAAAAGCTGGTAGTTAGAAGGAGAGGAGTGTATTTTGTTGATTCTGACAGTTGCTGACAACAATTACCTGGTGTAAGTGAGATAGTTTTTCGTCATGGCAACTAAGGGGATAATTGGCAGAAAATGAAAAAATGATCTCGTTGCCATGGAGCATTGTACAACGGTATCGTTTTATGTTTGAATTTGAATATGCCTCCAGATTTTTTGTTGGTTTCTATGAAAGCCTATGATAGAGTATATCTATATGTCTATATATAGGGTTATTAGATTTTATTTGCTTCAAATTTTCAGCTTAAAATCATTTTTTTAATGCTACGTTGCTAATTTTCACAATTCCTAGGCAAAATAGCCTTGAAACGATGATATATTTCTTTATGAGCAACAAACATTCTTTTCAAAAAAAAAAATGAAGAAACTTTTTTTGAGATTTATAGGTAGGAATTTTGTTTGGAAAGAAATTTAAAAAAAAAACACTTTAAAAGTAATTTTGTACAGGTAAATTTATCAAAAGTTTGTTTAGATGGGTACTTTAATAGTAAAATAAAATTGATAAAAATAAAGAATTTATTTTACCTACCTACCTTAAAAAAAATACTTTCAAAAGTTAAGAAATTTTGATAAATTTAAAAAATCAACTTTTTCTATTTAACAAAATAGGTAGGTACTTTTAGAGCTAAATAAATTTCAATTAAATTAAAAAAAAAACTAATGGTAAGAACATTTTGATAAAATTTAAAAAAGATAATTATTTTACCTTTAA
The DNA here is from genome assembly GCA_949320155.1 of Melangyna quadrimaculata. NCBI lineage: Eukaryota > Metazoa > Arthropoda > Insecta > Diptera > Syrphidae > Melangyna > Melangyna quadrimaculata. Next base: position 110,779,640 of record OX439485.1, read on the forward strand.
AAAAACTCTTTTTTATCGCTAAAGCTTACAGTTTTAAAGATGTATGCAAAAATCTGTTTTTTTTTGGCAGTTCACACACTAATTTTTTATCGCTTAATAACTCAGAAACGGTTATAGCTATAAGTAAAGTTGAACGGACTTTAGTTTTTTGGACGAAAAATCGTTAGAAATGGAGATATACTGACTTTTTGGTAAAAAAAACGATTTTTTCATCTTTTTACCTTTATAAAAAAGCTAGCACCCAACATATCTTGGCGGAACTTTCTGGGGTTATTAAGGAAGGTTCACAGAACATGTATACCAAAATTCAGCTTTTTCCGATTTTTTCCGAAATGTGTAACTTATTTTGACTAATTTTCCTGGACTAACTGCAGTTTGCGTAACTACAGATAACCATATTAAATGAAAATTATTGAGTAAATCGATCAAATTATTAAATGAATTTAAAATTACATATACAAAAAATTAATTTTTCAAATTAAATTCAAATGAAATTAATTAATATATTAAATGAAAATAATTCAGAAATTTTATTCAACTAAAAAGTGAAATTAAATATAAAATTAACTCATTTTATAATAAAATTAAATTTATTAAGAAATTAAGAAATATAATTAAATAAAAATGATTTAATAAAATATGGAAATTGATGAATTTTAATAATGCAATTATTAATACGTCGGTTTTTTAAAAAAATATTATGAAATTTATTTATTTAATCAGACTAATTATGAAGTTTATTAATATTTTAAATCAAATTAATTATTAAATATAATTAATTTAAAAAAAAATGAAATTATTTTAGAAATTAATGAATTTAATAATAAATAGGGAAATAAAAACTGTACAGTGAAATACAGAAACAAGGCTATTAATTTATTATTTATTTAATAAAATGAATTAAATTAAAAGATGAATTGCATTATCAAACGAAGATAATTTAGAAATAAAGGAAATTTTAAAAATTATTCAATCAAATCAATAGATGAAAGTAATTATAAAAATAATTAATTTTGTATATATTATTAACTAATTTATTAAATGAAATTAATATTTAAATTATTTAATTTAATAAATAAAATTAATTACAAAATCAATTAATTTAATTATAAAGCTAAATTTATTAAATGAAATAAATAAATGTAAGGAACAAAATATGTAAAATTAAATATTAGAAAACTAATGTATGTAGGTATTATAAAAATCACCCTGGTGATCACAGTTTTAAGAAACTTGTTTACTCCAGAAATAAAAAAAAAACTAAACTCACCAAACAAAACTTATTGAATTAATCAATACTAAAAAACTCAATCTACCTTTATTCTCAAATGATAACAGAAACACTTTTACCACAAATTTCAGTATTTTTTATTTAGCACTTTATATTAGCAACTATTGCACAAGCACCCTACGGTTTTTAGTAAAAAAAAATGTTCAATGAACAATATTTAGAAGGAAGATCAAAACACTGTACTAAAATAGTTAACACTGATTCTTCTTCAAGGAAAATATACTAAAATATAAACTAAATAGGTTTTTTGCGACAAATAAAATCACATGGGTTTAAAAATGTAATCAATGGCAAAAACACTTCACTATAAAAAAAAAGACTATTGTAAATTTACAAAAAAAAAAAACACTTTGAAACTAACACAACAGGTATTTAAAATGAAACAAAAACGCTGCACTAATCAAACTAACACTGAATACGTGTAGGTATTTATATAAATATAAAGAAAAAACCGAAAGGTATTATTAAAATTTGTTAGGAAATAAAAATCACTGCACTATTCAAACAAAAATGGCAAAAACACTTCACTAAATGGGCTATATTTGCTATTGCAAATGGTAGACAAGTAGTTAATTTAAAGATTTTCAAGACTTTGATAGTTAAAAAAAAAACTGATCAGAAAAATGCACTATATTTATCAAATTATTGAAGTTTGGAAAATATCACAGCAATCGCATAAGCTTTGTCAATGATAATGACCTAGAGTAATAAAAAGCGTCCCAAGCAAATATTATGACATATTTTTCATCCCATTCACACACCCGTCTTCTACTCTTGAAAAGCAACAGCACATATTGCATTTCCCGAAAAGAAAAACCGTTAACAAACCAAAAAAAAAGGCATTGTTGCCATTTTTTTTTTTTTTAATTCGCCCAAATAAATCCATCTAATTTTCCCATATTTTTCACGCCTAATAAATATGTCATTTTTGTCTACGAAGATTTCACTTGGATGTACATATATGAAATACTTAAGGTTTCGTAATAAAATTGTATATTTATTTATATACTAAGTTTCATTCGGTTAACTATTTAATATAATATATAGACAATATAACATAATAATTACCTACCTACTAATGGCATTCATATAATCTTATTTCATATATACACTCCCTGTCACTTGTTTGAGGCCACTATTTTCACAACAGGTTTTTCTCAATAAATATCTGTAGGAAATATTTTTCTGGAAATTTTTGATACATGTGAGTAGGTAAATATATTTTGCAATAAAAAAGTATAAATATAAAGGGGTAACTTAGAAATTCCATAGGAATTTCACAAATTTTAAGAGTGGACTGCAAAAATGCGTGTAGAAAAATGTGTCACTTGATTGAGGCCACTTGAAAAATCTTATAAAAAAATGAACAAAACTATAAAAATGTTTACTTTTAAGAGTGGACTGCAAAAATGCGTGTAGAAAAATGTGTCACTTGATTGAGGCCACTTGAAAAATCTTATAAAAAAATGAACAAAACTATAAAAATGTTTACTTTTTTTGTTTTTAAACATTAATGTATTATGTTTTTGTCAATAAATAATTAGTATGACCGACATTTTTTGAAATTAGTTCTATTAGATGGTTGGGAATTAAACCATACAGTTTTTTGGAATAATCCAGTGAAATCTGGCTCTAGGCATCGCAGTTAGCTTCGACCAAGACGCCTTTATCTCGAAACTGTCAACCAGCATCAGAAATTTTTCAAGATAGCCAGGCCCAAACGTTTTTGATGATGTTCGAGTCCGGTGAATAGGGTGGCCATGGTAAAAGTCCAACGTTTTCCAACTGAATCCAGCTACTACCTACCCAGGAAGTATGGATAGGGGCGCTGTCTTGTTAGAATATACAAGGTAGAGGTTCCAGAATATTCTTTAGCTTTGAAAATATCCGTTACAGCAGGCATTTGTAACTATTTCCGTTCATTGTTGTAGTTATAAATTCCAATTCAAATGATCCATAAAAGATGATAGCTCCCCACACCATAACACCTGAGAATGACTGTGATGTCTTGACAAAATAAGTTCTTCTTTTCTTTAATCGTGAAAATAAAAGTTTTGTAACCATCGGGTCCGTCAAGATAAAACTTTTTTTCATCTAAAAAAACAACTTTTTTCCATGTGTTGCTACAGGCAATATGCTCCCTGGCGAAATTCATCTGTAGTTTCTTGTGTAGTTGTCGAAAACCAGTTTTTATACTCTTGATGTTACCACTGGTTTTGATTATCTTTAAAACCGTCGAAATACTGGCTGATACCCCACTTTTTGACCTTATTTTAGGCTCTGATAGTGTAGAATTTGAAGCTAGCCGCTAAATGAGTCCTTTTATCGGATTGTTGTTGCTTGAGCTGTGCGTCCTTTTTGTTTTTTTCCATAGTTTTCAGTTGTTGACAATGGTCTTACTTCTGTTCGGTCTCTTTTTATATCCATTTTTTGCAGTCCATTCACATAATTTGGGAAATTTCCATGAATTTTCCGAGTTTACTCTTTAACTTTATCGTTTTTTATTGTAAAATATATATACCTACTCACGCGTATCAAAAATTTCGAGGAAAAATATTGCTTACAGGTATTTATCGAGAAAAAACTTTTATGGAAATAGTGGCCTCAATTAAGTGATAGGGAGTGTATATCATATCTACTTAAATATGAATGCAAATATCAACCTACAAAATTAAAATAATTTCTTCCTATCCCTATTTCATATAACAAATTCTTGTATAACATATTCTTTAGTGGCAATATTGGTTACAGTTTTTAATTTAGACATACAGTTATACTTACTTAACTTGCTACAGCATATCTCATAAACAACGAAAGAAAAAATACAACCAATAATTCATTTTAAAATTATATTTATTATCCTACTTCCTCCTTAAATAGAGCAAAAAAAGCTTCAACCTTCCCCTTTGTAAACAAAATTGGTGGAAGAAAATATCAAAAAAAAGTTTAGTGTTGACTCCCTTAAACTAGCTTTAATTTTGTATACGTTGTTCTCGTTCATTTATTGTTGCCTAAAACGTCATTCTTTCTTCAATTCCCTCAATTTCTCACTGTCCTCTTCTCTCCAATCTCTCCAGATTCTTAGTACCAGGCAGTGTTGCCGCTGACATATTTGAAAAAGTCGCAAAAACTGGGGTCCCGAGAAAAAAAAGTCGCCTTTCAAAAATTATTTAATATAAAGCCAAATCAAACGAAATCCTTATAAATTGCGAAAAAAACATATTTGCGATGTTTTAAGTTTCAGTTTTAATTAAACAGTTATCAGGTGCAAAAGAAGTAGGTTCTTCCTCTCATTTTAACTCATCAGTCAAAGTTAAAAACAAAAAATAAATAAATTTACATTCTATTTGCAGATTAATTTCTTCAATTAAGAATATTAAGTAAATTTTAGGAATTATTGCCATTGTGGCAACACTGTTTTGGCAGAATCAGCATTCTTCCACAATCCACATTAAGTCATATTATTTCATTTGTCATTTGTTGAAACACAAAACAATTCCCACAGAGGGGGAAAAGTCTGAACAACCGATTGTAGAAATTTCCAGAGTTGCGCTTAAACCTGCGCCGTTCTGGAAAGCGAACCCAAGGGTCTGGTTTTTCCAACTGGAGTCTCAGTTCACAACGGCGGGAATAACAGCTGATGACACAAAATTTCATACTGATGTGGGCAGCATCGACTGCAGTATAATTGCCCAGGTGATTGACATAGTAGCTAATCCACCACAGAAAGAAAAATACGCGACACTTAAGCAACGTCTACTGGAGCAGTTTGCTGACACGGAGGAGAAGCGCCTGCGAACTTTGCTTAAAGACATTGAACTGGGAGACAGACGTCCTTCTCAACTATTGCGAGACATGAAGGGCCTCGCAACCGAGCAGATTGGCGAAGATGTGCTGAGAACCCTTTGTTTGCAAAGGTTACCTTCTCAAACACAGGCTATTCTCTCTGCAACCCGAGAAACGGATATGATAAAGCTGGGCATCATTGCCGATAAAATTCACGAAACTTGCACAGCCTTCAGAGGTTGCGGCTGTTGGTCGCAAAAACCGTTTCAATCCTAGTGCTGACGTTTGCTGGTTTCACCAAAGGTTCAAGAGCCAAGCGAGAAATTGCAAGCCACCATGCAACTTTCAAAAAAATCAGGGAAACTTCACGGCCGGTCGTTAATGGCGACTGACGACAGTGGCCTTACTAACAAAAATTGTCGCTTATTTATAACAGACCATAAAACGAATACAAAATACCTCATCGATACAGGTGCAGATTTTTCTGTTTGTCCTCGCACTAAAAAAGATACTGCTCAAGCAGGCACTCATCTGTATGCGGCCAACGGTTCGAAAATAACAACCTATGGCCGGAAGTTGTTCGATTTGGGTTTGAGGCGAAAGTTAAGCTGGCATTTTGTCATTGCCAACGTCAGCCACGCAATCATTGGGGCAGATTTCTTAACCCATTACGATTTGTTGGTTGATTTAAGGAGGCAGCGACTCATTGACAATAAAACCAAATTAACTGTCCCAGGCAGGTTGTTAAAAGCAGACAATTACTCAACCATTAAAACAGTTGATGAAAATAGTGTATACTACAGTTTACTGACTAAGTTTCCGAATTTAACAAGACCTGCCACCGTTCACAAAGAAATCAACATTCCTCTCAGAGTTAAGCATCAAATTGTGACTTCGGGACCTCCTGTCCACTGTCGAGATCGTAGGTTGGCATCAGACAAACTTTCAGCAGCTAAAAAGAAATTTCAATTTATGATGGAACAAGGAATATGTCGTCCTTCTAAGCGTCCCTGGGCGAGTCCGCTTCACATGGCTCCAAAGGCAAATGGTGAATGGCGGCCTTATAAGGATTTTCGATTGCTCAACGCGCGCCGTAACAAAGCCTGATCGTTACCCGGTTCCTAACATTCAGGATTTTGCTCTGTATTTAGATGGGAAAACAATTTTTTCAAAAATAGATCTGGTCAGGGCGTTTCACCAAATCCCGATGAATCCACAGGACATTAAGAAAACAGCAATTATTACACCATTTGGGCTTTTTGAGTTCTGCAAGATGACGTTTGGACTACGTAATGCTACCCAGACGTTTCAACGTTTCGTCCACGAGGTATTGCAGGTTTTGGACTTCTGTTTCTCCTACAGAGACGATTTCCTTGTTGCATCGTCGTCTCCAGAAGAACATAAGGCTCACTTGGAACAACTTTTTCAGCGACTCAACAATCACAATTTCGTCATCAACATCGACAAATGTTCTTAAGGCAAAGAAAGCGTAGAGTTTTTAGGACATCTAGTTTCCCGAGATGGCATCAAACCGGTTCCTCATAAAGTTGATGCCATTTTAAATTTTCCCAAGCCTAAAGATGTCAAAGCATTACGACGTTTTCTGAGTACCTTAAACTTTTATACAAAGTCGTTATCAAACGCAGCTTATCTTCAAAGCCCACTGAATGATTTCTTGCAAGGGAACCCGAAGAAAAACAAAGAATTGCTCTGGACAGCTAAAACTTCAGAAGCGTTTGAAAAATGCAAAAAAGCCATGTCAGAAGCCGTAATGCTAACTCATCCTTGTCCCACAGCTCAATTTTCAATCATGGTTCACGCATCGGATACAGCGGTCGGAGGTGTAATGCAACAGAGACGTGATAGTGAGGACTGGGAGCCGCTTGGAAGCAAAGTTGTTCTCAAGAAAATTAAATTAATTTTATATTTATTCATTTTGTTTTCGATTTCCATATCAGTAAATTGTTTCTCATTTATTGTTCTGTCGACATCTCGAATTAATAGACCCCTTACCTCTGGTTGGGGGAAGTCAATAAAAAACGAATTGTATGGTTGCCGTTATAATAGCAAGTGACCTTTATTATTGATGATTTTCTATTTTTATATAAATTTTATGCTTAGGTGTTCTAAATTAATTCTAAGTTCAATGTACATTTATATACAGAAAAAACTGCATTCTTGCAGAATGACAAAATTATAATGAATAAAAGAAAGACGAATTTGATATCGTCGGTTATATTGTTGTCGTGTGTTGATGTGCTGCTTGTTGGCGGCTATGTGCTGCTTGTTGGCGGCGATGTATTATTGTTGGTGCAATTGATGTTATTGTCACAACATGCTGGGCCCCTCAGATTGAAGAGACGCAGAAGTCGATGTCTTCAAATGAAGTTTGGGATTTTCGTCGCTTGTTGAAGGTCCTCATTGGTATAACTGTTGCTTTAGTTGGTGGGTTGAAATTTCTCATCGGTATAGTTGTTGCATTAGTTCCTGACCTATGTTGTTGATCTCTCTTTCGGTTGGTGATGAAGGCAATAGTTATTATGACAACTATTATGATGATAAAACCATTGACTCCAAACAACGAATATTGGTGTATTCGATGGGTTGTGATCTCGTTCAGTATGTTTTCTTGGCTCTTTTGAAGCTTTATTGCGATTTCTAATGAAGAAATGTCCAATGAAGCGTTTGATGGTAAGACTGAGTGTTGTCCTCTTTTGGCGTTAAATGCTGTTAACTGTCCAGAGAGATTAAATGATGGTAAGAAAGATGATTTGAGTGTGCTTTTCATCGTTTGTCTTCCCACAACTGTCATGCTTTGGTCATGTACTATGCACCTGGCTGGCAATTTTGGCATTCCGCTGCCTCTCAATGTTACGGGTACAGTATTAAAGTCACAGTTAATGTTGACTGTTGTCGATTCTGGAGTACTATAAATCCATGCATTCTGCTGATACATCTCAATCCAGTATAACCTTGCTGGAATATACTTTGTCGTGCATGAGTTCCTTATGCTGAATAATGTTCATCTCACAGACACTAACTGAAGCACCGGTTGTGTATAGTGGGTGTTGAATTGAGCACCAGAAGATTTTGGGTGACCTCATTTTGCAAAGTGAAAACTCGTCTTTTTTCAGCGGATAAAAGTGGTTGACTTGTAGATTAACCATTAAGTATTCCGATGATGGAACAATACTCGTAAGGTTCCCATTGTGTTGAGTTGGAACTGGTAGGACCTTGTTTTTTTTTTTTTTTTTTTTTTTTAAACATGCCGCGCACTAAAGGGGTTCTTACTACCCTTAATTATGACTAGAACAGTGCGAGCCTTAGGAAAACAAGGAAGGATTTAAAAGGAGATACCGATGCACATTAGTTTTGAATTTCTGAATATCAAAATGGGGGGGAAAAATAGGGTCAGGTAAAGCATTCCACATTCTTGTTGTGCGACTAAAGAAGGAATCCCTATACTTAACGGTACGTCCGAAATTGGGCTCAAGGGTAAACTGATGAGCATTCCTAAAAGCGCGAGTATTACGGTTGAATTGTTTAAGGGGAGGAATGCAACTGGCTATTTCACTTGAACACTGTTTATAAAAATAGCGATAGAACAGTGAGAGACAGGTGACATTGCGGCGATGTTCGAGGGGTGCTATTGTTGACGATATTGTTCGATCACCTATCATTTTTAGGGCCCTTTTTTGTATTCGGTCCAACAAGCTTAGATGAGTTATAGGAGCACCTGCCCATATATGTGAATTATACTCAAGCTTTGGACGAATAAATGCTTTGTAGATCATAGCCAGATCAGAGGGGGTAAAGAATTTCTTGCATCTTCGGAGAAAACCTAAGCACTTAGCAGCGTTTTTGGCGACGTCAAATATGTGGTCATTCCACATTAGGTGGTCTGTGACACACATACCGAGAACTGAGAGCTGTTCGGTTTCCTCGATGCAAGTGCCGTCCATGGAAAGCGGCATTGGAGGTGGGTTTCGCTTTAATGACAGAAGGCAGCATTGAGTTTTTGAAGCATTAAATTCTACGCGGTTTTTGTTTCCCCATTGGACAATGCTGCTTAGATCAGAATTTAATGAGCTTATCATACGCTGCCGTTCAAGTTCCACATCCGAAGGACATGGGTGTGAATCTGTAAACGAATATGAGAAGCTGAGGGTACTGTCGTCAGCGAAACAGTTTAATGGATTAGAAGTTTCAGATAGAAGATCGTTTATGAATATAAGGAAGAGAGTCGGAGACAAAACGGAGCCCTGGGGCACGCCAGCATTTATTTTATGGATTTCAGACTTGAAACCATCCAATACAACCTGAATTGAACGGTCCGAAAGGTAGTTTCTAATCCAGCGAAGTAGAGATTCGTCGATGCCAAATGCACGCATTTTCGATAAGAGAGCTTGGTGCCAAACTCTATCAAATGCTTTTGAAATATCGAGTGCAATAATCTTACTTTCTCCAAAACGATGTAAAGATTTGTGCCACTGTTCGGTGAGATAAACCATCAGATCACCAGTGGACCTATTGCTGCGAAAGCCGTACTGCCGGTCATTAAGAAGCTTTCGATCTTCGAGATATTTCTTGAGCTGAAAATTAATCAGCGTTTCCATGACATTGGAAAGAAGGGACGTAAGTGCAATCGGTCGATAGTTAGAGGGTGAAGAAGATACGCCTTTTTTAGGAACAGGCTGGACAAATGCTGTTTTCCATCCACTCGGAAAGAGACCAGTAGAGTAGGACAGATGGAAAAGCTTACGCAGTGGTTTTGCCAGCGTTGAAGAACACCTCTTCAGAACAATGGGAGGGATACTATCCGGGCCAGCGGATTTGTGTATATCAAGATCTTTCAGGACTCTGGCAACTGCACGAGTGCGAAAGAAGATTTGTCCCATAAAATCATTTACGCTCTCAAGTACAGGAGGAGTCATAACACTTTCTGGCAGCGTCGAATTAACAGCAAACTGTGCTGCAAGCAAATTGGCTTTATCTATCGAGCTGACAAAAGGGGTGTCATTGAAGACGAGCGTTGGAACCGACGACGAAGTAGAATTTCGTATATTTTTTGCAAATGACCAAAAATTTTTACTACCTGTGGGACATTGTAGTATTTTTTGCCTTAATTTCTGGTCATGCAGAAATTTGGTTCGTCGAATATGAACATTACAGGTCTTTCTAGCTTGTTTGAACTTATTCCGGTTTTCCTCAGTAGGGTTGGCCTTATAACATCGGAAATTTACTTCTCTAACCCTAATAACCTCTTTACAGCTCGAATCAAACCATGAGTTTTCTTTGGGTTTGATAGATTTTACCCTATTCGGGATAAAATTTCTCATTCCACAAAGAATTAAATTTGTGATCATATCTGCACTGGCATCTACGTCACTATCGAGGAAGCATAGTGACCAGTTAAAGTTACTGAAGAAACCGTTGAGACCGTCCCAGTTGGCTTTCTCGTATTGCCAAACGGTTCTCGTTGGTGCTTTCTCTTTAACTGTGTTTTGTTGGCACGAGAAATTCGCAGGTATGACACAATGGTCTGATGTGCCTAGAGGCGATAATACACTAATTGAGTATTTATTAGGATCAGAGGTGAGAAACAAGTCTAGGGTGTTGGCGGATTGACCTGCAATGTCCGGTATTCGAGTGGGCTCGTCAACAAGCTGAGTTAGTTGGTTTAACTCAGCGAAGAGCTCAACATACCTTCCTTCGGGTGTTGTCTGGCCTGAAAAGCGAAGCCAACTAGAATTGTGTACATTGAAATCGCCCGCAATGACGATTTCAGTGCAAGGATAAAGGGCAACAATTCTTTGGATGGAGTCGGACAGAGCATCAAATTCGTTAAAAGTTAAATTTCTGTCCAGGTTCGGGCTTCGATAAATAAAACATGAATGAATGATGTGCTTATTGACCGAAAATTTGAACCACATGAAGTTAAAATATGTGTTTGAGCACAAACCATATTGTGGTTGAAGTTGGTACGCAACATCATTTCTTATATAAATGGCGAGTCCATGGTGAGCAAAGAATAGAGGCACTAAGCTATACCCATATAGGTTAAATTCTGAATGATCAGAATTTTCACCTATTTGTGTTTCACTCAGTGCCAAAACAGCTGGCCTGTATTGCACAGTATGAACGTATGCAGAATAGAAATTCTGTCTAAGCCCACGAATGTTGCTAAAATCAACCCTAAATCTACCACCCATTTAAAATATTCCTAACTTGCAAAAACACAAGTCAGACAATTACCTAAGAAGAACGTTTAATCTAGATCCCAATTTGAGCTTTTCAATAACAATTTGCCACTAGTGTTATGCCTAAGTGACAATCTGAAATTGAACCGCCCCTGGTTAACTAGATAAAACAAACAACTATCTATCTGACGTCATAATTAATTTGTTCAATGCAAGCACTGTGAGGGAGCAGTACCATGCACATCACACAGTGCTTTCAATAGTCAAACCAATTTGACTGCGAGAGATGATGGGGGAAGGAAATTGGGAGGAATACCACTCGCTGCTGCTGTTAGCTCTTAATTTCTCATTTAGCTTTTTATTTTTGTTTTTTTTTTTTTTTTTTATATATAGGTTTATGTTGATTGTAATGCACTGATGTGCTTAGGTGATGGACTGGACTGTTGGTTGCACATTAACTATCACAGACACTAAAACCGGTTTATTGTTTTTTTTTTTTTTTGCGCGACGTAGATTTGGGGATATTTATTTTTTGATGGTTATTTTTTTTAAAACACAAGCACTGATTAATGATTAATAATGGTGGTGTAATGATTTTTTTTTTGTATTATTATTAAAGAAAAGGACGAGACAATAATAAATATAAACAGGGATGGACGAAAGCGAGGGGACTTTTACTTCCGCAGAGACTTAACAAAACGTGTGTGCAGCCAATGGACGGCGGATCGGCAGAGTTAAAACTCTTCGTTATACAGCAACGGTAGACTTATCTCAATTATTATGTTGTTGTCATTCACTCTAGATCTTGGACTTAGGATTTTGTATAGTTGCCGGATTGATTCATGATGTCTTTCTCCAGGGATCATTAATGATTTTGGAATATTCTCGTGAATTCTATTTAATTTATCCTTGAATTGTTGCACCGAAAGTATAAGTGGGTGTATTCTTCATGTGTGTGTTGATAGCAAGATATCGAGTAATATACTCTGAGTTGCCTTGTAATTTATCATTATGAGTATGGCATTCAGAGCATTTGAAGAAAAAATCTTCATGTATTCGTATTTGTTGGTGTCGTCTTCTAGTTTTGTTATGATAGAACTTAGTAACTTGATTTGTTTAGTATTTTCAAATTGCTCTTTCTTGAAAATATTGACTGTAGAACAACTATTGTTGTTTGATTTTTTATGATTTGTAACAATTGACTCTCATTTTCTTGAACGGATTGAATTGTTTGTTCATACCCTTCTGCGAATCTTTGATCCAGTATACCGAACAATTCGTTGGTGATTGTTTCGATAAAATCAAACGTTGATCGTCTTTGTCTTCGTATCGAATCATCGTTTGCATGCAAAAGAATTTCGTTGTTTAGCTGAATTTGTTGAACTTGATGTTGGAATTGGTTCAGTATTCCTTCGCACATGACCAATTTTAGTTCCTTTAATTCAGTTGATGAGCATATTTTTTCCATTTGCAGAACTAGTCTTTTATATGTTTCGAACTCTTGCCAATAGTTCGTCAAATTGAAGAAAACAATGGTCTTCCATGAGCTCGAAATTAAATTTGCTTGTCCCACATCTTCGAAGTATATTCCAGGGTGACTTTCGAATGGGAATATCTCGACATCGTGTAATTGGGGGACTGCAGTGGAGCCAACTATGTTCAGTAAGCCAAATAAAATGCACATTCAAAAGAATGGTTGTAAACGACTTGTTGATGCATTGACTTGTCGTAGTTCTTTTTCTGGTGTTACATTTTCTGTTGGTAATTTACATAGCTTGGTTATCTGTCGCTTGAAATGTTTATTGTTGCTGAGAACTGTTGCAGCTCGAACAGCTTTGTCGTTACCAGGGTGTACTTCAGATATTTTTCCCATCATCCAGGTTGTTGGTGGTAATCGGTCTTCTTTTACTAAAACAATGTCACCAACTTTTATGTTGACTTCTTTTTGCTTCCATTTGGACAGCTGCTGGAGTTGTGACAAGTATTCAGAAGACCAGACCTTCCAAAAGTTTTTTGGATTAGGTGCCACCGAGATCGAAATGTTTTTGTTTCATCTATAGTAGGTTCGGGTACAGCATTCAGAGCACTTCCAATTAAAAACTGACCAGGGCCTAGAATGGAGGTGTCATCAACATCATTTTCGATTGCTGTGAGTGGTCGAGAGTTTAAACAGGCTTCTATTTGTGACAGTAAAGTTGACAGTTCTTCAAATGTCAGCATAGTTTCACCAATTATTCGTTTGAGGTGATATTTTGTGGACTTTACGCTTGATTCCCATAGTCCACCGAAGTGAGGAGAGGCGGGTGGTATAAAGTGCCATTGGATTTCATCTTGTATTAGCTTTGATGATGCATCCTCTTCACAACGTTTTATAATTGTTCGCATCTGCTCTGTTACTGTTAAATTGCCAGTTTGTATTGGTTCTTCCAATTTCTGTCTTTTGCAGTTAGTTCTAAACCGTATGCAATAAGCAGCTATTCTTATTAATTTATAGTAACAAGAGAATCTTTTGTTTACATCAGTTATTTCTTCTGCTTCAATTGTCAGAACTTTTCTTGCTTCGGGAAGATCGGTCTCTGCATTCGGATGCTGTTCTTGTGAAGGCCAATGTTCTGGAACGATTTGCAGCCAACCAGGTCCATTCCACCATAATTGATTGCCTATCATTTGTTCTGGTAAGCAACCTCTTGAACCATAATCAGCTGGATTGTCTGAAGATCGTACATGCCCCCAGCAAGTTATATTTGAAGCTTCTTGTATTTCTGATACTCGGTTGGCGACAAAAGTCTTCCAGTTAGATGGACATTTTTGGATCCAGGCCAATGTTACAATATAATCTGTCGAGGCAAATGTTTGTTCTACTTGCGACCCAAAAGTCTTTAATGTTTCTGTCAGTAATTTTGATAGGAGATGAGCACCGCATAGTTCCAGTTTTGGTAGAGGAACTTTCTTTCTTATTGGTGCGACCTTGGTTTTGGCGGTTAAGATAGTTGTAGCGAAAAAGCCATTTGGTAGAGCAACTCTGGCATATACTACAGCTGCATATGCTGCTTCAGAAGCATCACAAAATCCGTGAAGCTGAATTTTTTGATATGTTTTGGTCTCTATCCACCTTGGAATTCTGATGTCTTCTACTGCTACTAGATTTGTCTTCAATTTGTTCCATTGTTTCTGGAGTTCAAGTGGAAGTGGATCATCCCACTCAAGTTCGGCTTGCCATATACGCTGCATTAATATTTTTGCGCTAACAATCACTGGAGCCAACCATCCAAGAGGGTCAAACAGTTTGGCTATTTCGTATAGGGTTTTTCGTTTTGTGAGTGTGGTTTCCTTAGAAATGCTTGTGTCTAAGTTCACCTTGAATTGGAAGGTATCACTCACAGGATTCCAGTTGATTCCCAAGGTTTTGATTGTTTCATCCTTCATAACGTCTATCGTCTGTTGGTTTCGCTCCTCGACTTGTATATGTTGAAGTAGTTTTTTGTTGTTAGCAGCCCATTTATGTAGATGAAACCCTGCTCCCTTTAACATCTCATTAAGTTCGTTCTGAGCTTTTCTGCACTCTGCAATCGTGTCTCCTCCGGACATAAGATCGTCAACATAAAAGTCATGTTGGACTATTTCTGCAGCAACTGGATACTTCGGTTGTTCGTCTTCGGCTAGTTGTTGAAGAGTCTTAATAGCCAGGTATGGCGCTGAAGCTGTACCATAAGTGGCAGTGGTAAGCTTATACTCTTTAATGGGTTGGGTGTTAGAACTGCGCCATAAAATTCCCTGGTAATCTTGATGGTCTTCGTGTAGTTCGATTTGGCGATACATTTTCTCTATATCCGATGTAAAAACGTATCTATGCTTCCTCCAACGCGTCAGAATTGTTGTTATATCGTCTTGTAGCTTGGGGCCTACCAACATTAATTAATTGGTTAACGCTTACTCCTGTCGTTGATTTTGCCGACCCATCGAATACAACTCTTAGTTTGGTTGTTGTACTTGTAGTTTTAATGACGGCATGATGATGCAAGTAGAAAATATTGCCTTTTATCAGGTCGTTATCGCGTACTCCTTTCATATGGCCGAGATCTAAAAACTCGTTAATTACTTGTGTATATTCAAGTTTTAGATTCTGGTTCTTGTTCAGTTGTGCTTAATTGACGAAATCTCGCTACTGCTCTATTTTTGGATTCACCGAGTTGAACAATTTGCATAATTTCTTCGTTAAATGGGATCTTGACAACATATCTCCCATTTTCATTTCGGTAGTACGTTTCTTTGTAGAACTGTTCGCACAGTTTATCTTCTTGTTTTTGAAATATTGGTTGGGTAACTTCTTCTAGCTCCCAGAATCTTTCTAGTTGTTGATCGACTGAAGTCTGTGCCACTAGTCCGGTGACACTGTAATTGTTTGGTACTTCGTTTGATGTTCGTCCAGATATTAGCCAGCGCACTTGTGACTTCTGAGCTATCAGCGAATTTGCAGAATCACGTTTTATTCCATCCAGAATTATGTCACCGTACGTATCAGCACCAATTATCATGTCAATCGGTCCAGGAACATTGAAGGTAGGATCAGCGAGTTCCAGCTGATCCAAGTTTCCAATTTTCAGGTGATTTGTAGTTTTGGATGGTAGTTGTCTTGTAAGTTCGGGAAGTACAAGCGCTTCTACATGGCGATTCAAACCTGAGGGAAAGTGCGGCTTTATTGTGACATCCACCTTGTTTTTAGCGGTTCCTGACTTCGTTGCACCTAGTCCACTAACCTCAACACTAACATTTTGCCTTTTGAGTTAAAGTGCTTGTGCGAGAGATTCAGTGATTAATGATGCTTGCGAACCAGGATCGATGAGTGCTCGTACTGTTATACTTCGGCCTATTCCATCTTCATTGTTTACCTTCAATATGGCTGTTGCAATAAGGACGTTTTGATTCTGCTCACTATGATTAACTTGTTTGCTTGTTGTTGGTGAGTCTTTTTGAGCTGAATCTGTCGGTTTATTTTGGGAAAATCTCTCAGCCCATTCCATATGCAGAAACGAATGATGCTTCTTGTTGCAATGATGACAATTTCTTTTGCTGAAGCATTGAGACTGCTTGTCATGACGTAAGCAATTTAAGCAAAGCTTAGCTTGTTTACATAACTGCCACCTTTCTTTGGGTGTGGAATTGAGGAATTTTTGGCATGAGTAGATCACATGTTCACCCTTGCAAATTGGACATTGAAAATTTTTCGTATCAATGTGGAAATTGCGAAGTGCGTGCTTCGGCTCATCAAATGTTTTTTGTTGTGGTTTTTTGGTGGGAGCAAGGACTTCTAATGCTTGATAACGTCTTTCCAGGAAATCCAGAAGCGTCTTTAGAGCTGGCATTTTGTTTGCTGTCAGCCCTTGTTCAAACAGGTTTCTGCTTTCTGTATCAAGTGCTTTCGTTGTTATGTGCACTATCATTGGGTCCCATGATGTGGTGTCGAAACCCAAGTTCTTTGGTGCTGCTAGTCCTTCTTTGATGGCATCAAAAATGTTTTTTATTGAAGTCACTGATGGGATATTACTTGGCTGCCCAGCTTTAAACATTTTTTCGATGTGGATTGACACAATTTTTCTTTCATTATTGTACCGTCCTTTTAGTATTTCCCACGCACTGTTGTAATTCTCACTTGAGAACGTAAGGTGTTTTATTAAATGGAGCGGTTCCCCCTCTAGGTGAGTCTTTAAATACTCCATCTTTTCTGTTGTGGAGAGGCTGCTTTTTTTGTGGATTATGGTGGTAAACAGATCATAAAATGGTTGCGATTCCAAGAAATTTCCCTTAAACGTTGGGATTTTGAGTCTGGGAAGCATTGACTCTTTTTTTGTTTCTTCTGGCTTGTTGTTGCTTGTACTAGGAAGCTTTGAAGTCATTTGGTGCAAGAATCTGTTGATGTCTTGTCTTATTCCCTTGTACTCGTTTTGCACGACGTACGGTTTCTTGAGATCTTCTTCAGAAACATTTGACATAAAGTCTTCGTGAAGGTCCGTAATGCTCCTAAGCTGTTCCATGAGCATTGTTTTTTGATACTCGTACACTTCTTTGGAGTAATCTGAGAATGTTTCTTCAAATTCTTCTAGACTATCCACAATGGCGATGATTTTCAGCTTTAACTTCTTTACCCTTTGAATTTGTACTTGTTTTGCATCATCCTTCGTATTGTCGTTGGGATTGATTGTACCTTCATCGGTTTTGGTTGGTTCTGCGGCTATTGGAACAATGTTTTCCAATTTTGCCTTAAAGTCTTCATACAACGTCTTGACTCTGTTGTACGTATCTCTCTGCATGTATGGTGTATCTTTTTTTACCACCGGCACTATTTTCTGGTGGTTAGTGTCAAACTCACACCATAGAACATGGAGGCGCTGAAGCCTTTCTTCTTTGTATTTCTGTGTCTTCCTTGATGCACTGTCCTTTCCAACGTTGCGAATGAGTGTCTCTATTTCCTCAAACAAAGCCTTCTGCCTGGCTACTATTATAAAAACCTCAGCTTCGTCCAACATGTTGATTTAGTTGATGAAATTAGATGTTTTGTTTTTGAAGATTTAGTTTTTTTGTATTCACTTTTGATTATTACTGTGGACTGTAGATTTAGTTTTGTTGTATTTTATGTTCACTTTTAATTGTTACTTTAGATTGTAGATTTAGTTTTATTGTATTCACTTTTGTTTGTATTTTTATCAGTGTTAAAAGCCCTGATAACGCGTTCAATAGGTAGATATTTGTAATAAACCAATGTTTGTAGCCTTGGTTACGCTTTTGTCGATTTTTATTTAAAATAATTTTTTACCAATGTAAGAAGCCTTGGTAACGCTTTATTTCTGGTTTCTTTTTCTTTCGAAGGACCAATGTTTTGTCGACAACTCGAATTTATAGACCCCTTACCTCTGGTGGGGGGAAGTCAATAAAAAGCGAATTGTATGGTTGCCGTTATAATAGCAAGTGACCTTTATTATTGATGATTCTCTATTTTTATATAAATTTTATGCTTAGGTGTTCTAAATTAATTCTAAGTTCAATGTACATTTATATACAGAAAAAACTGCATTCTTGCAGAATGACAAAATTATAATGAATAAAAGAAAGACGAATTTGATATCGTCGTTTATATTGTTGTCGTGTGTTGATGTGCTGCTTGTTGGCAGCGATGTATTATTGTTGGTGCAATTGATGTTGTTGTCACAACATTTATAATTTAAATAAAATTTATGTTATTTTGTAACTTGGGTATTATTTCATATTGACCATCAAGGAAGCTTTCAGTCAGCCTTTTTGACGTAGGATTTTTGGCTGTTGATTATAGGTAAGCACAAAATCCACATTGGTGACCCCGACAAGAAGTCAATCTGAAATAATTTTCTATCAACGTTTCTTCGAGAACAATGCCTGCAAACCAAAATGACGATGGCGATGATTCCTTAAACAAATCTGAAAACAACATGGAGAAAGGCCAACACCGAAGCGAAGTTCATCATGTTGCGATTAAAGCAGTGCAATTCGTAAAGGAGGAACCGGATTTATATTTTCTTCAGATGGAAGCTCAGTTTCGCAACTCTGGAATCAAACGTGACCAGACAATGTTTGATTATGTGATTGCAACACTAGATCCAAAATATTTGCAAGTGGTATCGAACATCATTCGTAATCCGCCTTCTGAAGATAAATATAAAGCAGTGAAGGATGGTTTAATAAGAGAATTCGTGGTTTCCGATCATCGCAAGCTTTCAAAACTGGTAAAACAATTCGAACTAGGGGATGATAAGCCTTCCCAATTGCTGAGGAAGATGCGTGATTTGGCCGGAAACGCAATGACGAGGTGATGAAGACATTGTGGCTGGAAAGGTTACCTGACAACATTCGTGCAGTAGTTTCGGTGTCTGAATTTGAACTCGACAAGCGTGCCTTGATTGCGGATACGATGCTGGAAGTCATGGGTCGAGGTCATATTGCCCAAATCAATACAAATTCCCCAACTTCAACTTCCACATCTCGAGATCAGAGATCAACAATTAAAAAGCCGAAATTCCTGCCCTCTCACACCAAGTCAGCGAGCTGAAATCGAACTTTTCAAGAAGAGCAATGAGCCCAGAAGCCGATCCAAGTCAAATTCGTCAAGATCAGACAAACAACATCCCTTCTGTAAGTATCATTATCGATTTGGTTCATTAGCTAAGAAATGTGTTGAGCCGTGCCATTTCAACAAGAAAACTCATTCCTGCTTCGTCAAAGACGGTACACGAAGAAGAAACCTCCACGTCCAACCGTCTTTTCATTTACGACAAAACTACTAACCTGCAATACCTTATCGACACTGGCGCTGATTTATCCGTTTTACCATTATCTGCAAACCTCAAGAAAGCTTATAGACTGTTCGCTGCAAACGGGACACCTATCAACCATACGGGATAAATTTTGCCACAGTTAATTTGGGATTGCATAGACGATTTCACTGGGAATTCATTGTTGCAGATTTAGACAAAGCTATCATAGGCGCAGATTTTCTGTCACGGTTTGACTTCTCGTCGATGTTAAAAACAAGAAGGTATTAGACTCAAAAAAACATTTGACGGTCAACTGTATTTCGAAGGCAACAAAATACCATCCAATCGGTTCAATCGCGTAAGACATGATCTACGCTGCATTTAGCTCCCAAGAAGAATGGCGACCGTGTGGCGATTACCGACGCCTGAATGCAATTACAGTACCAGATCGCTACCCACTGCCGCATATTCAAGACTTTGCCCAAAGATTTGCTGGTAAGAAATTTTTTTCTATTATAGATCTCGTTAAAGCATACAACCAAATTCCGATTGCACCTGAAGACCGCCAAAAACAGCAATTATAACACCTTTTGGTCTCTTCGAGTTTAACGTTATGACGTTTGGTCTCCGAAATGCTTCTCAGACTTTCCAACGCTTTATGGACAGCATCTTTTACAATCTCGATTTTGTAGTCACTTACATCGATGACATCGCTATTGCTACGACAAATGAAGAAGAGCATCGCAAACATGTCAAAATAGTATTACAGCGACTTCGTGAACATAAAATCAAGATCATTTTGGCAAAATGGGTTTTCGGAACGTCTGAAGTCATATTTCTTGGACATCGAGTAACTTAAGCTGGAATTGCACCTCCAGAAGATCGAATAAACGCAATTCTCCAGTTCCAGAAACCCGTCGAAGCTCATGAATTACGCAGATTTCTAGCACTTCTCAATTTCTACAGACGATTCTTACCAAATGCCGCTGTCAAGCAAGGAAAACTTCAAGCTCTGATTCACGGAAATAAGAAGAACGACAAAACGAAACTTATTTGGAATCCCGAAGCAGAACAATTTTTTGAAGAATGCAAACAAGATCTTTCGAATGAGTAACAATTGTCTCATCCTCTTCCTGAAGCGAATTTAGCGTTGGCACCTACGATAGAGAGCTTTTAGCAATTTATCAATCAGTCAAGCATAATAAGTTTATGATCGAAGGACGAAATTGTATAATTTACACTGATCATAAGCCTTTAACTTATGCCTTCCTGCAAAATCCTGATAAAGCTACTCCACGCCAAATGCGCTACCTCGACTTCATTGGCCAATTCTGCACGGATATTCGACATGTTTCTGGTAAAGACAATATAGTTGCGGACATGCTCTCCCGCATCGAAAGTATTCAAAGCTTGCAGTTCGATTACGGAAAATGTGCTCAACTTCAAACCAGTGATGACGAGCTGAAACTACTACTATCTGATGTACAAGATGGAAAACCGTCTCTTCAATTGCGGCAGATGACAATGCCACATTCATCAGCATCTATTGTGATATCTCATCAGGAAAAATCAGACCATATATCGTAGAATCAATGAGGAAGCAAATTTTTGATTTAGTTCATCGACTTTATCATTGTCAAAAGCTCCGAAGACATTCGACATCGATATTCCGGAGACGCTCATCAAAGTTTCCGGAGACGCTCATCAAAGTTGATCAACATCCAAGGAATCATTCAATAACTTCAACACTTCCAAACATCGAAACATCTATCAACAGAAATAAGCTACAGGAAGCTTCTAAAGAACCAGTCACAACACGATACGGAAGAATTGTAAGATTTACTAAGAAATTTTAATCTCATATCGCAATCAGCTGAGCTAATTACTGGTGAGGGAGTGATGTGGCGACTCTATCTCTCTACTTTTCAAATATTAATTTGTATCATATTTACTTTCTATATCTACTTTGCAATTTTCTACTTGTCATTTAAAAATCAAAATAATCATAGCAATATTTGTTCTCAAGATAATTAAATTAAATTAATTTTATATTTATTCATTCTGTTTTCAATTTCCATATCAGTAAATTGTTTCTCATTTATAACTTAAATAAAGTTTATGTTATTTTGTACCTTGGGTATTATTTCATATTGACCATCAAGGCAGCTTTAAGTCAGCCTTTTTAACGTAGGATTTTTGGCTGCTGATTAAAGGTAAGCACAAAATCAATAGTTGTAAGAGTTTAGTGCATTAAGCGTTTCATCAACTTTTGAATATTTTATCACAGCAAGCAGGTCATCTACATATTTTGTTATAATTTTTGGCTTGACGCTTATCTTACTCAAAGCCTCATCCAAAAGCGCCTCCATAACTATATCAGCGAGAATAGGTGAAGCTGGGCTGCCCATTGGAACACCTTGTTTCTGCTGATAAATTGAACCGTCGAATTGCAAATAATTGTTATCAATGATGCAGATACGCAGCATTTCAATGAACATTGACTTTTTCACCATGGTATGTTGTTGAATCAAACTCCAATTCCTCTCAACTATGTCCAGGTATGCTGGAAACAGTGAAACAATCATCGAAGTACACTGGAGATACAGCTTGTATGAACTCACTAGCGTTTTTTACATTATAGGATGACCCTTCTGTGATTTTCTGAAGCAGTTTCACCATAAATTTTGACAGTTCATAGCAATGTACACTTTGGGATGAAAAAATTGGCCTTATAGGCATATTTTCCTTATGGATTTTGGGTAACCCATAAATCATGGGACTATTTGCAGTAAAGGTGGTCATGCGATTTTTCTCAAACACTGATATGATGTCTTATTCAAAGAGTTTTTTTTTAACAAAATCATTATTCTTCGTTTGCAATGTAGTAGTTGGATCGCTTCTTAAAACGCGGTATACACTTCTATCAGCCATTTGTTCTTTCATTCGTTTAGTGTAATCCAACTTATACATGGCAACTGTTACGTTTCCCTTGTCCGCCGCAGTGGAAAATTTAGTTATAAACTTAAATGAAGAGAGTAGCAGCAGCAACTACTCGCCGGAGTCATAAAATGTTTTTTTTTTTTTAATTCAATTTATTTTTGTCTGTGATTTATTTGTACGTAAAAAGAGATAAGGCCTCCTGGGGAACTCTCAAAAAAAAGCGCCGACTATCTTACTTATTGGTGGTGTGGAGAAAGATAGATTTATTTTTATTTGCATTTACATTATTTTTTTTAAATTTTGTTTACGATCTACATTTTTTCTTTTTATGAAGTCTAAATTAGCAGTTGGTAACCCTACTGAGAGAGAAATATGCCAATCTATAATGCATGACTAATGTCGATCTGGTTTTATTTAAAAAAAGAGCTTAAAAAAACTTTGTATCTACATATTATATAATTTTTTATTTTTTGCCTCTGATACAGATGCAAACATTTTACAGCAAACAATTGAATGCAATTTTTTAGGAACGCATGTTTGATAATTAAAAACTGATTTCACAAAAATTTTTCTACAACCCTGTGTGCAGGTATTTGAATTAGGGCCAACTTAGTGCCTATCCACACAATAAATACAAAACTGGGGAAAAGCGTCATTTGAATTTATCTACACAAATATATTCTTAAAATATTTTTGTTCCATGTTGTTAAAAGATCCTTCTTTCATTTTGTTAATGTTTTCCGAATGATTTGAATTTGTAAAACAATAAACAAAACAATTATAACATAGTGTACATACACATCTACACATATCAACTAAAAAGAGATTTTAAATGTTCTATAAATTCAATATTTTTAGCTTCAACACTATTCAGCAAATATTTTAGATGATCCTGAGTTGATTGCTGGCAAGCATCGAACTTTGCTCACCTTTACTTCGTACATGACTTCTGTCATCGATTACGTTCGGCCATCGGATTTGAAAAAGGAACTGAACGACAAATTTAAGGAAAAGTTTCCGCATATCCAGTTAACTTTGAGTAAACTTAGAAGGTACCTAATATTTAACGTTTTTAATATGTTATAACAAAAACTGTCTTTATCTTTAGCATTAAGCGAGAAATGCGTCGCATCAACAAGCTGGATCCCAGAATTGACCTTGTGACTATATCACAAGCGTATGTGTACTTCGAAAAATTGATCCTTTCAAACCTTATAAACAAACATAACCGAAAGCTATCCGCTGGCGCATGTTTGCTTTTAAGTGCTAAAATGAATGATGTTAAGGGTGAATTACTTAAAAGCTTGATTAATAATAATAATTAAATAAATTTTATTTAATATATATAAAACTAAGTTTACAATAAACAGCTATATGTATGTTAAGGGTTTTTCAAAAGGGACGGGTTGATTTTGACAGGACGTGGCGGCCATATTGTTTCTTTTACTTTCTGTAAAAATTTCGTATTTTAATCAGTTACTAAACACAAATCATCATGGTAAGTTACAGCGTCGAGCAACACGTGCAAATGATAAGACTTTATTATCAAAATAGGTTGGAAGTTGATCCCAATTTTGGTCGAAAATTATCTTTAACGATGAGGCCCATTTTTGGATAAATGGGCACGTGAATAAGCAAAATTGCCGGATTTCGGACGACACCAATCCTCGCGAGATACACGAGGTGCCAATGCATCCAAATAAAGTTACTGTTTGGAGTGGATTTTGGGCTGTATATAGTTTGATGATCACCAACTTCTTGTGGCCTGAATTGGATGATATGAACACCAAAGATATATGGTTTCAACAGGATGGCGCTACGTGCCACACAGCTCAAGACCCAATCGATATTCTGCACGAGCGGTTTTATGGCATGGTTATCTTGCGCCGAGGCGACGTGAATTGGCCACCAAGATCGTGCGATTTGACCCCTTTGGACTTTATCTTGTGGGGCTTTCTTAAGTCGCAGGTCTAGCGAATAAGCCGCAAACTACCGCGGCCCTCAAAGAGAACATAATTGATGCCATCTGTCAAATTCAGCCTGATTTATGCGCCATAGTCTTCGAAAACTGGACCTTTCGAATCCGTGAAGTTTATTGTGCATGGCTGAAGGTGGTCTTTTTACTGATACCATTTTATTTTACATAACCATTAACAAAGTGAAAGTGAATACAAAAATTCATAATGAGGGTTATTTATACTTTATTAAGTTGTACACATAATGCAAAATGATTATGTTCTTACGCGTTACGTCGGTTGATGGATTTATGAGCTTCCAAAGACTGCTTTCACACAAGGAAACTGAGTTGCTGGAAACTGGGAGTTTGTAGGCGAGAAGGGCAAGAAGCAAGGGAATGAAAAAAATCTCCCCGTTCAACGTTTGAGGAGATTTTTATCACATTCCTTCTCACACTGTCCGTAATGTGCGTTTAGCCAATAGACTTTATATGGAAACAAACGAAAATCTTCGGCAATTTTTGTTTCTTTGTGTGAAAGATACAAGGAAATTAAAGGAAAACGTCAAAAAAAATCTCCAGCAACTGCTTTCCCTGTGTGAAAGGGGACAAAGAGCGCATAAGCTATGGATTAGCGTATAATTTATTTGAAAGAATATGAAAAGGTTAGTTCGATTGTTATATTCGAATAGGTACAAGCAATGATCCCCATAATATACTGGATAGTGGGTTCCCTATACGTATAACAGTTTTTTTTGAGGCAAATTGAATTTGAAAATT